>JAKTTA010000380.1:0-15951 GCA_030580415.1 Citeromyces nyonsensis
AATCGTTTCAGGGTATTCAGTTACAAGTACAGACCCTCAAAAGCGAGATTAATACCTATGCAGATAGGTACAGCAATCTTTCTTCGATTATCAAGTATAGCCAAGAACAGCTTGGAGTGGAGGACGAAGTGCAAGAGCTCACCCAACATGGGGTTGCATTTTCTGAAAGTTCCGATAGGAAAAGTCCTCCTAAAAGACGGTATGCCAGACCGCCTTCCTCCAATGTTTCAACCCCAAACATGAGTCCTGGAGTGAGTCCTGCGAGAAAGCCTGTCTCCCGCACTACGGGAAGTGCAAATCAGCCGATTCTGTTGTAAGTTGACTGTCGTATACGAGATGGGTCTACCGGCAGACTTCTATAGAAGGGGTTGGATGGATTGTTGCTTTATTTTGAATCGTCATGAAGCTCTCTTCCGTGACTTGAGGAGACAATGATCCTGCAAAGTGTTCTATAGTTGTCATCACCCGTCGTAAGCCACTGCTCATGGTTGTCTAGAGCGGATGTATGTTATTGTTCAGAATTTCCAGAGACTCAAACCATGCGATGGAAGGCTTTGATGAGTCATTCAAGAGCCGCGAAACACACATTTATCTAATGCATCTTTTATCAGCAATGGGGATCTGGAAAGCCTGTACCAGAAGACTCAGGTAACTGTGGTACAAAAGGGCACGATCTTTTATATCACAACTAATGTTTTGAATGACTTGCGCTAAGAGTATCGCATTACTTCAATCAATAGCCTGTGATGACTTGAACAAGTGATGGTCAATTTGAACGGATAAGTCATGGAAAGGAATTCTTACTTTCCAGATTTCCGCTTTGTGATACACAGGGGTTTCAAAAATCACATATGCTTGTTGTATTGGTAGGCTGATGCTCGAAGAGCCTTTGAGCTGTCTCTTGTTACTATACAGTGAATAGAAAAAACTCACTTTAAACACTTGATGAGAAAGACCAACTGGTCTGGAATCTCGCATCTCCATGATATTATCATTATGGCTACTCTGATTGCCTGTGCCCTCTGTTCACAACAGACACAATTCAAGCAAAATAAAATCACCTACAAGAATAAACTTGCAGGTATATATAGTACATACAACCATGGCTTCATATACAACAACTGAACAACTTGGGCAGGCTTCAGGAACTCAAAAAAGCAAGAAAATAAAACTGTCTGTAAAATATGACGCTCTGGATCTTTCTCCAAATACTAAAGGTCCCCACATTATGTTACCCTGAACTGACTCACCCTTTGGTATATATATATCCTTGCATTTTTCACACCTCTGCAGTATGTCAGCTCAGCTTAGACAAACGTTCAGAGACTGCAAAGAAGAGGGTATGTCTACCAAGAACTTGTACAATCTAACGAAAAGGCCGCAATGCCCTTGTAACTTTCATTACTGCGGGTTACCCGACTATCGAAGACACGATCCCCATCTTGAAAGGTATGCAAGACGGAGGGGTTGATGTAATCGAGTTGGGACTTCCCTTTTCCGATCCCATTGCCGACGGACCCACTATTCAGGTGGCCAACACTGTAGCCTTAAACAACGGGGTCACTATCCCGATGTGTCTAGATTTGGTAAAGAAAGCCCGTGCTGCAGGCGTAACTGTGCCCATTCTTCTCATGGGGTACTACAACCCTCTGCTAATCTATGGGGAGGAGAAGATGATTCAGGACTCTGCTGCCGCCGGTGCAAATGGATACATCATTGTAGATCTTCCTCCTGAGGAAGCCGTCAAGTTTCGTGGATACTGCACAAAGTACGGTTTGAGTTACATTCCGCTTGTGGCTCCTTCCACCACCGACGCGCGTCTGCAGCTTTTGGCAGATATTGCCGACTCGTTTATCTATGTTGTCTCGCGTATGGGAACGACTGGAGCCACGGTTTCCATCTCCAACTCCATCGACGAGCTGACCAACCACATCCGCAAGTTCAGCAAGGACACTCCGCTTGCCGTTGGGTTTGGCGTAAGCACCAGAGAGCATTTTCTCAACGTGGGCAAGTCTGCCGACGGAGTTGTCATTGGCAGTAAGATCATCACGCTAATTGGCGAATCGCAGCCTGGCGAGCGTGGAAAAGTCGCACAGGACTACATCAAGTCTATCTTGGGCGACTACGTTCGCAGCGAGAAGGAAACCCCTTCTCAGCCGTTTCCTGCAACCGTATCGGAACCTGTAGACTGCAAGCTCAAGCCGCAGTTTGAGGAGGTGCACAAGTTCAATCCGCGTTTCGGAGAGTTTGGCGGACAGTACGTTCCTGAGGCTCTCCACACGTGTTTGGCCGAGCTGGAGAAGGGTTTTGAAGCCTGTGCTTCTGACCCATCCTTCTGGGACGAGTTCCGAGCTCTCTACCCGTACATCGGCAGACCGTCTTCCTTCCACAAGGCTGACAGACTGACTGAGTACGCTGGAGGTGCGCAGATCTGGCTCAAGAGAGAGGATCTCAACCACACTGGATCCCACAAGATCAACAACGCTCTGGCGCAAGTTCTTTTAGCGAAAAGACTCGGCAAGAACAAAGTCATTGCTGAAACGGGCGCAGGCCAACATGGTGTGGCCACCGCTACCGCTGCTGCCAAGTTTGGTATGGAGTGTACCGTTTTCATGGGAGCTGAGGACGTGAGACGGCAGGCGTTGAATGTTTTCCGGATGAGAATTCTGGGAGCAAAAGTTGTAGCTGTGACAAACGGAACAAAAACTTTAAGAGACGCCACGTCTGAAGCATTCCGGTTCTGGGTATCCAACTTGAGCACTACCCACTACGTTGTAGGATCGGCTATCGGCCCTCACCCTTACCCTACGCTTGTGCGTACTTTCCAGTCTGTCATTGGAAAAGAGGCCAAGGCGCAGTTCCAGGAACTGAACAACGGGAAGCTTCCAGATGTTGTTGTTGCGTGTGTGGGAGGCGGATCCAACTCCACCGGACTGTTTTCCCCCTTTGAGCACGACACCTCGGTGAAAATGCTCGGCGTAGAGGCAGGAGGTGACGGTATCGACACAGAAAGACACTCGGCTACTTTGACTGTGGGGAAACCAGGTGTTTTCCACGGTGTCAAGACGTTTGTGCTACAGGACACTGACGGTCAGATCCACGACACCCACTCGCTTTCCGCCGGACTCGACTATCCCGGGGTGGGTCCGGAACTCGCTTGCTGGAAGGCTAGCGGCAGGGCAAAGTTCATTGCAGCCACAGATGCCGAGGCTCTCGAAGGGTTTAGACTGTTGTCGCAACTCGAGGGGATTATCCCCGCTCTGGAGTCTTCACACGCTATCATCGGTGCTGTGAACCTCGCCAAGACTATGAAGCCAGAGGAGAATATCATTGTTAATGTCTCAGGAAGAGGAGACAAGGATGTGCAGAGTGTGGCGGAAGTATTGCCCAAGTTGGGTGGTCAGATCGGGTGGGATCTTATTTTCGATGAAAAGTCGCCTGCCAATTGTACTAGTGGTTGAATATATGGAGCGAACAATTGAGCAGAGCGAACAATCGAGCGAAGCGAAATATGTTGGATCTGAAATGTGTGAATGGAATTATACATTGGAGCAGTGACGTTAGTATCGGTTCTGTAGTTATTGAATTGTTTGTTTGATTCTGACAAGTATGAGGGTGAAATTGAGTCAAGCATTGGTTACTCATGATCCTGCCATTTTTGTATGCAGATGCTGTTATACTCTTGAAGGAATAATCGTTCTGAGCCTGTTTCGGTCTTTATCGTTGAGTCTGTTTTGAAAGTTGGATTTATCCTCACTTGAGTATGCATGAATACGCATCATGCTTCAAATGCAATCCCGCACTGCAATCTATGCGAGTCTAGACTCTGTTGAGGTCTAGGCTGATGCCTATTTCGGATAAAAGGGAAATGGCGTTGAGGCGTTAGGAGGTAGATAAGGGTAGATACCCGCATCAAGAAGACCACAAGACCACATGGAAATAATACATTGAGGCACCCACGATTATGCCAAGGAACTCTAACACCAATTATCCATTTTAATATTTGGTGTAAGTAAACCTTGTGCATAGCGCCTACGCAGAATGATCTGAAGGAATGACTCTCATCAAAACTGCATGACTGGGCTTTCCTTTTCTCCAGACAATAGCTTTCTTTGTATCCTGACTTGTTATATGTTGCTGCATAGTGAACATTAAGCACTGTTTGCTTGAAATCTGCCAGTGAATATAAACGCACTTTTTTCTCAGATTGTAAATCGCCAATAGAAACAATGATCACGCAAGCCAGAAACAGCATGGAAATTGTGCTCGATCATATGCATTGGAAGTCAAGCGTTTTCCAATATTATATTTCGGATCAAGATGTTGATTACTTTTTTTGAGTGTACGCATTTGACTTAATTCAAATATATCCTCTGATTGCAAGAATTAGAAGATATTGAGGATCGCTGATCACGTCTTTGGATTTTTGCGACTACCAGCACCAAAAGAAAAAAAAAAAACTGGATTAGACGACGCTTTTCGTCTGGTGGCTGCAGTAATTCAACATATATCGAAGGCGGCATATTCAGGGTTCCAGTGCTTACGACAATAGAGATTACGGTTTGTTGGGCTACTTTTTTTAGGTGGCTCCCTTCCAAATTGCTTGAAGGGCATTCACTGAGGAGATTCAAAGAGCAGTCAAGTTTACATATATTTCCTTGAAAGTTGAAACAAGTTGTAGAAGCGAAGAATGGAGGGTTTCGCAGGATCAGCATGCGTTATGCCTTTTTGACGAAAATCATTGAACTGAGTAAAAATTTGCCACTGAGGGAGAAAGAGATTCTACATGAGAGCAACACTACCATCCCATCTCATTGTCTCATAGAGAGGGTATATCGAAATTATTTATCGAGAGTTTTAGAACTGGGGGGAAAAGGGTACAAGGTCACTTTACATACAGCGAGTCTGAGCATACTCAGACTTCTAGGCGTAGGCTTGATATTGCTGATTCAGTGCTGCCGCAGAAGAACACATTTAAATATGAAATGATTTGCATCGGGTGGACGGTCCGTATACGAAGGCCTCTTTCAGCCAATAATGCCTGTGGTTGCATTGCAACCAGAACCTGGTGTGGCTAAGACTTTGCTCGAGAAATTGTTAAGGTGACTGTCGTATGGCCGTGAGCCTGACAAGACTATAGTAGAAGTCCAAGCATTCAGACTTTTGATGCGTTTCATGGGAACTTAGGAGGATGGCAGCTGCACATCGGTAGGTAGGTATAGCTAGACGCAATGAGATGGATGCATAGCTATTGCTGAGGATTGAACTTAACAACCTTAGTCATCAAGATATGGCGATCTGCATAACCACTTCGAGCGCTTTGCAAACCTCACAAACTATTCAGACCACAAACTAGGTAAACAGGTTGAAGTAAATATCTGCTCATACTTCAATCAATTTTCGACGCACCGCTCAATGGCCAGAGAAGTAACTCGGTATGTATCGCTAAACCAAGAACTTCTAGGGAAAGATCATGAATCTTCAGGAGTTGAGCCCTACGTATCAAAACAATTTTTGAGGAGGAAATGGCAACTTTCAAGCTTTGGGCTACCTCTGTCTTGTATCAATGACAAGAACTTCAGTGCAGGAGAACCTGAGCTATGACTAACTTACCTTACGAAACCATAACAGGGATGATGAATGCTTCTTCTCCACGGTCCTTTCGTAGTTACATGCGGTCTGCAAGTTTTGCTTTGTCTAACATGAATGCTGATCCCATCTCTTGATTGTCTAAATACTAACCAAGCTCCATCTCGCACATCCGCTTCGCTTCAGTGCTTTACTCTAGGATCCATTGCTGTCTGTTTGGAAGCATATCACTTCGGTGCGATACTGCAATACGACCGCATCTCGGAATTGCTTAGTGGATCGTACTTGACCTGATGCCATTCTAATAGTACAGAGGCGCTATGACCTGAGTCTCCGCTTCATGGTATTTGAAATACGGTTGTACGCTTAAAGGCCACACTCAAAGTAACACCATCATCAAAAGCTAATCCTTATACTAAAGCATCTACAAGCCGCGATGCACAATATAATTGAGGGCTCACAGAAAAAAATTTTGCGTGAGAAAAAAAATACTTGCATAAGGATGATATAACGATGTGGCCCTCCAGAAAAGGATTAGGAGCCCAGCTTGCGTATGGAGTTGATGGCCCCACCATCTTCTCAACTAGACACGAGTCCTGCTCACCATGGCTGTATCCCCGACTACGGGAAGGTGGGATCACCTTACACAATATTGCATCATCGCATAGAATCATAATGAAATCCCAGGAAGATTCCATAACAGACATTAAAAAGAGCCGAGTTTCTAACCGAATGAATGAAAAACTCGTTGGAAGTTTTCTCGATCGGAATTTCTTTGTTCCAGAAGCTTTACTTACAGCTCTAGACTCAGAATCTCAGTTTCTCATCTCAGACTCGGTTTACGATCCTTCTGTGGGCACCCTATTCGACATATCTCCTGTGTCTAAAGCCGACGTTGCTGCCATAAAAGACGACGTGATGGCATTTGCTGGGGGAGAATCTAGTTCAATGTTGAACTTGTCCCGAATATATCGCAAAGACGTAGAATGTAAAGTGGAAAGCAATGCGTATATTGCCGAGACGCCGCGACTCACCAACCCTACATCGATTGATTTCCAGAGGCCGATCACTCAGGTTGTGTTCTCCAAAGAGAAGATGATAGCAGACAAGAAGCGTAAGCCTTTGCACCCTTTCCTTGCGGTTCGGACAACAGATGCCATATTTCTGCTGCAGGTAAAAATCAGCTTGACAGATGAGATTTGTGTGGAGCTGCTCGAAGAAGTGAGCAAGTCGGCCATTAATAACGACGCTTTCGCTCACGTTGAGTTTTGCCGATGGAGTGCAAACAGACTTTGTATTATTGATGTAGCGGGCAACTTTCGTATTTTGCAGATCTCTAGAATGGGCAAAATCAGGTATGTGTGCGATCCCGTCTCGTTATACGATCCTACGGAATTATCTTCTTTTAGAAGGCTTCTGTGGGGGAATGACAAGCACGAGCTTTTTCTCATAAGCAGATCTTCTATTGTGCGTTATGACATTGCCAACGAGGAGCTTGAGTTTGTTGTCACCGCGAAAACATGGTCTTACATCTTGGATCTCCAGAGACCGCCCCTCACCAACCAGTACGCCGTTCTGCTCACCTCTAAAGAAGTTTTGCTGGTGTTTATGGATGGCAAAACTCTGAGCAGGCTGGTTTCATGGAAGCACAATCTGGATGAACAAGATCCCTCTTTGAAGCTCACACTGGAAACTTGTGTCAACCCAGAGAATACCCGGTTACACTATCTTTTCAACGTTTGTATATACTCGCAAGCGCATCCTTTGAACTACGTGATGCAGTTCGGAGTTGACTTCACCCACAGAGCTTTTCTGGCTCAAGACCCGTATTTGTTACAAGGTGAGCGAGACACCATGACTCAAACAATGGGCCTGTTCCCAATCAACATTACCCACCCCCATATAGATCGGTACAACTTTCACAAAAGGCCTCCACTAGAAGGCTACCACTACGCACTGTGGG
The DNA here is from genome assembly GCA_030580415.1 of Citeromyces nyonsensis. Classification (NCBI taxonomy): domain Eukaryota; kingdom Fungi; phylum Ascomycota; class Pichiomycetes; order Pichiales; family Pichiaceae; genus Citeromyces; species Citeromyces nyonsensis. Next base: position 7,553 of record JAKTTA010000380.1, read on the forward strand.
AGATGAGCGCAGATATGCAGTTGTCATACCGGCTGTTGTCGACATTCAAGAATCTGGAGGCTGAAAAGACAGAGAACGACTTGGAGAGGCTTAGTTTTCCTCTATCGGATGTTCCTCATAGAAGTGCGTTTTTCGGAGTGAGTCGCAAGGCTATTGAGATCCGTAAGGAGCTTGGCTCGTTTCACAAAGCTAGCTCCGAGGATGAGATTCAAAGGCTAGCATATGCTTTCGGCTCCAAATTGACCCGCTTAGAGTCTGCACACTCCTACGTCGCTGCCACGATGTCGCAGGAACTGACGGCATTACCGGCTCTAGAAGATCTGGAAGAACTTGACTCGATGCTATCCCAGTTGGCAAAACATTCTCAGGACAAGGGTGTAGAGTTGAAAACAATGAATCCTGATGAGGTCCAAAAGGTTGTTGGATGCGAGGCCATGTGTTTCACTGACATCTGCAGCCGTCTTGAGGCGATGACGCCAAATCAGTTTGAGGCTAAATGCGTAGCTGCAAGTGTTGGTTTAGGAATGACCAAGTTTGTAAAAGAGGGAAAGCCAGAGGAAATGGACAAGTCCATTCTGCCACCGAAAATCGCAGAAGTTTTTAACCAATGGGGAAGTGTCTACTCTGAGCAGGAATTGAGTGAGTTGATGGCCAATGATATCCTAAGTCAGAGGTTTGCCAGTCAGTCGACGTTTGAGCTGCCTTCAATTAATATAAGCTCATCTCAGGCTCAGAGCCAGCCCTTGAGAAGTCAGCTTGATACTAGACATAGTAAGAGGCATGGCATAAAACTCGAAAGCTCAGCGTTGTCTGGATCACAAAAGGAAAATTCCCAGTTTTCACAGTCTGACACACAGAGAAAGAAAAAGAAGAAGAGAAAAGGGGGATTTGCTTGACGGACTGTTGTCTGGAGTGTGAGATATAATCTAGACTGAACGCACTTCTGCTCTGGACCCCAACAAAACCGGCCACGGGGTTTTTAGTCTTCTGGCATTGCGCAAATCCGTCAGAAATGGCATGTTATAGAATTACAATACATTAGCATCTGAATTTTTCGCAGCTGAAGAAAAGAGAACACCTACCAAGACATGGGTCGATGTAATGAAGAAAGTCGTCTTCTCCATTCTCCTTAAAGATCCGATGAAAACTTCAGAGACAGGAGGGAACTAGTACTGGACCAGACAGTCTCAGCCACGTACGTCGAAGCTTATGATCACAGAACTTTACAGGAACCATTAGTGTAAGTGTGCTGGTACCCGATATAGGCATAATTGGTGACGTGATTTTTCAAGAGTCTGAGCGGGCAATCTTAAATTGTTTTCCTGTGGTATAAGGATTCGAGAAGTGATCATATACCAAGCTACTGTCTAGTGCGGCTTCTGTGTTACGAGGCACTTCAACCATTCAGTATGAGAATACACGAAGGACTTGCAGGTAATGCATGTCTGACTGATTGAGGTATACAGTAGCGGCGTATTCCTCCATCATAAAGGTGTAAAGTTTTCTGGTTCCAATCAAGGTCTTTAGGGGAGATTTTGGCTGATTCCCGAGCAGACTCGATTTACAGACTGAAAAGTGATTGTCCTCTTGGTACAGTGCAAAGTCGGACTAGGACCTTTTGCATAATTCTCTTCAGGGGTGTATGCGCCTATCCCGTATCGTCTTCCATATACGGAGAAGGCGGGACAGGGAAAATGGTTGGCTGGTCAGAAACTCCGTCAAACAGGCTAAATAATACACCGTGCGGTAAGGAAATTACAATACACAAGGCTGCCAAAGGTGTCAACCGACCGAAAAAAACCGTAGATGGGTATACCCATCCATTCGGTCAGAACCTCTTCAAGTAAATTCTAACTCAACTTTCAATCACCACGCACACTACCGTATATATCATCCTATGGGTCTTGAAAATCCAATATCCTTACACCACATTTGCTCATGATTTGGCAGACGGTTCTGTTGATCACTTTTTTCCTCCAAAATTGTTGTTCAATTAGGCCAATTTCAACCCACGATGATTCAGAAAACTCGCTGATGTGGGGACCATACCGTTCGAATCTCTACGTGGGAATGCGCCCCACAGTCCCCCATTCTCTCATGACAGGGCTGATGTGGTTTAATGCTGACAATATGTACGGGTTGCCGCAGATGCGGCATCAATGCGAGCAGTCAGACGATTTGAAAACGTTTGGCTGGAAGAAATACGATCCACGGCGCGGGGGTCGACAGGTGATCAGTGATAAAGGGTGTCACATAAATCTGGTTACTGATTTCGTCAAGAGCGATGACGGTAACTGGGGTCTTAAAATCAAGGGCATTCCCCATAAAGGATTCGAGGAAACAGTCACATCACTTGTTTTTTATGCTGGCCTTGAAGGAGAGGGGATGCTGGCGAATGCAGGGATTCAGGATGAGTTCGGGCTCTCTTCAGGAGACAGGCAGCTGGCTGGATACTCGGAGAGACTGAACGGTGGGTTTGAACTAACCGTTGGAAAAGGTGCTAGTACAAACAGGTATCCCACAGAGCGGTTGGTGGATCCGTCCTTAGATCCTTCCAAAACCCACTATCTATCGCTCAATGTTCCAGACGACAACGTGTGGATGGCAAAGGACATTTTCATGACGTTGCTTCAAGGCTCTGTGGAAGACTTGCAACAAAAATACTCGGAGATTCCGCATGTACCGGTATCGCAGATGTTTCAGTTACGTGATCTGGACCACTATGAGGGAAACATGCATTTTTACCAAAAGACCTTTCGCGGTGGGTTCGAGTTTGATGTTTTTTTCAACAGCGAGTTGAGTAGCGACAAAGTGACCACCGAAAACATCAAGAGTAAAATCACCCAGACGTTGAAGCATTTTGACGAGAGATTCGACTACTCGTTCCCGCTTCAGCCTCCGTTCCAGTCAAAGGGATACACTTTCTTCGCCAAAGAGTTCCTGTCGCAGCTCATGGGTGGGATCTCTTACTTCTACGGCGACCACCTGGTGGACAGAAACTCGTATGATACGGAAGAGAGCTACGATGACATTCAGCTTGAAGGCGAGCCCGAAGGTCCGTTCGAACTTTTCACCACTGTTCCTAGCAGACCTTTCTTTCCTCGGGGATTCTACTGGGACGAAGGGTTCAACCTTCTGCCGATCCTCGAGTTCGATACGGGTCTGACTCTGGAGATCCTCAAGTCGTGGTTCAACCTCATTGACGAGGACGGGTGGATCGCCAGAGAGCAGATTCTTGGGCCAGAGGCTAGATCGAAAGTACCGTCCGAGTTTCAGGTGCAAAACCCCAGCATCGCCAATCCGCCCACGCTGATGCTGGTTTTCGAACGACTGCTCGAGCTCACACAGCCGGTTTACGAGTTCCAGGATGAAGAGCAGACGATGAGCAGTTTTGGTGACTCTGACCTGAGCCAACGGGAGATGCTCATCAAGTATGCGCGCGAGATTTACCCAAAACTGAAAAAGCACTTTGAGTGGTTCCGCCGCACCCAGAGGGGCGACATGGCAAACTTTGGCAGAGACGTCCACAACTCAAAAGAAGGGTACAGGTGGGTGGGCCGCACCAAAGACTTGTGTCTTCCTTCAGGGCTCGACGACTACCCGAGGGCAGATGAGCCCGACTTGGGAGAGCTTCATGTGGATCTTGTGTCGTGGGTGAGTGTCATGGCCAAGTCCATGAAAAACATTGCTTCTTTGATAGATATGGGCAAAGATGCAGAAGTGTACAGCAATATCGAGAGGGATGCTCTAGCTGTGATTGAAGGCTTGCACTGGTCCGAGGACAACAAGTGCTACTGCGACGTGACTGTTGACGACGACGATGAGGATGAGTTTGTGTGTCACAAGGGCTACATATCGCTGTTCCCCTTTTTACTAAAACTCATGTCGCCTGACTCGCCAAGAATACGGCACATGGTTGAGCTTGTCGGGGACCCAGACGAGCTTTTCACACCGTTCGGCATCAGGTCCCTCTCGAAAAAAGACACCCACTTCCACAAGGGAGAGGATTACTGGCGGGGATCCATTTGGATTAACATGAATTACCTCGTTTTGGACGCGCTAGAATTCTACGTGAGGCAGGGTCAGCTGGACCCAGAGACGGATTTGATGGCTAAAAACGTGTACAAAGAGCTGCGGGTGGCCATAGTGGAGAACGTTTACAAGAACTACTTGGCAACAGGGTACGCGTGGGAGCAGTACAATGAGAAGACTGGTGAGGGACAAAGAACCCGCCACTTTTTAGGATGGACTTCTTTGGTCGTTTTAATCATGAAGATGCCAGAGAGTCTTGTTTAGCGCGGTTCAACATGTCCGGATGTTCTGGGCCCCGCATTTACTCACGTGACCAGGAAATGGCAGTCCTGTTTTTTTTTCGCGAAAAAAAAATCCAATATTTATTTTTAAGGAATTTGAAATTTCTTTCTCAACCAACTAACACAATGGTATGTGGCAATGACCCTATATGCTCCATGGAAAGCATTAGACGCTAGTCGCATACGATTATTCTTCCATGAACTCTTCTCTATGAATGTATAATCGTCGATCGAGTCTGCTTTTGATGGTGCTGTGGCACACCGGACTTTACTAACTTTTATTTAGGCCCCAAGAAAAGTTGCACCAGCTCCTCTGGCTTCCAAGAAGTCCAAGACCACCGCTAACAAGAACCCTCTTTTAGAGTCTACCCCAAAGAACTTTGGTATCGGCCAAGACGTTCAGCCAAAGAGAAACGTGTCTAGATTTGTCAAATGGCCAGAGTACGTTCGTCTGCAAAGACAAAAGAAGATTCTGTCCTTGAGACTGAAGGTTCCTCCTGCTATCGCTCAGTTCTCTGCCACTCTGGACAGAAACTCTGCTGCTGAGGTTTTCAAGCTTTTCAACAAGTACAGACCTGAGACTTCTGCTGAGAAGAAGGAGAGACTCACCAAAGAGGCTGCTGCCATTGCTGACGGTAAGAAGAAGGAGGACGTTTCCGCCAAGCCTTTTGCTGTCAAGTACGGTTTGAACCACGTTGTTTCTCTTATTGAGAACAAGAAGGCCAAGCTTGTGTTGATTGCTCACGACGTTGACCCAATCGAGCTTGTTGTCTTCCTTCCATCTTTGTGTAGAAAGATGGGTGTTCCTTACGCCATTGTGAAGGGTAAGGCTAGACTTGGAACCCTTGTCCACAAGAAGACTTCCTCTGTCGCTGCCTTGACCGAGGTTAAGCCAGAAGACGAGTCTGCTCTTGCCAAGGTTGTCTCCACCGTCAACGCCAACTTTGTTGAGAAGTACCAAGACGCTAGAAGACACTGGGGTGGTGGTGAGGTTGGCCAAAAGGCTACCAACGCCAGAGCCCAGAAGGCTAAGGCTATGGATGTCAAGGAGTAAGTTACAGTGCTTACTAGATATTTTTGGCATTTATCGCATTATGTATTTATGAATTAATCTTTTATGTAATGCATATTCTACTCTTTCTAGAACAATGAAGCGAAGCGGAAATGTTTGTCAGCATAGATTTTTGCGAAGCAAACTGTTTAATAAGGCACAAAATTGAAGGGAAATAAAATGGTGTGTGGTTCTGCGTTGTGGTGTAGGGATCTCCTTCCTTAACTTTTAGATGACTGTAGAGTCATCCAACACCGTTGGATAGCTGGCGATAATCTTGAGGCTTGTTGTCTCTTGAATGGATTTATTTTTCGATTTAGGCGATACTTGAGCGGTTTTTTTTAAAGGTTGTAGAACGTTCAAACTTCAGTGAAATGTTGCCGTATTCAAACTGGATACAAAATCACCTCCATAATGAAACTTTGACGCAGAGAGGAGTATGGAGATATCTCTCTCATTTATAATCTGCACCTTGTCATTTGCCAGCCAAAGTACAAGACTTTTGTTGTTCTTTTGACGTCAGCAGTAGCCACTTCAAGATGGTCGAGAAGGGAGACAAGCCAGACATCTCAAGATGGTCGAGCAGGGAGACAAGCCAAACATCCCCGTTGAGTTTCACGCCGAGACCAAAGTCTTTACTCCAGAGGATCCAGAGGAAATCTTTCTATGACCTTGATCGATCAAGATGAGGGAGAACCGCTGAAACGCTTGTCGGTGGATCTGTCTACGATGCCGTTACTACCGGCCCAGCTTACTTCAACGACTCTCAAAGACAAGCCACCTGGTATGCTGCTTGCTGGATCGAACTTTATGAGAATCGTCAAAGAGCCAACTGCCACTAACATCGCCTAAGGTCTTGCCAAGAAGGCAAAGACGGGAAAAACGTTTTGATATTTCAAGTTCGAGTGGGTTAGCCCATGAGCGTCATGAAATGTCGCTGTGCCTAAACAGATTACCCGATTGTTCCACTTCCCCTTGCATTCGTGGTCAGGGGGGATTGACAATACTTCCCCTTTTTGCCTTGTTGTGCTGCACAAGCTCAAGCAGTTATCAGATGCGCTCATTCACCATATATTGAACAGCACTTAGGTAGTGACTGGTGGTTCTGATGGCTTGACTTCAGAGAAGATATATTTATGGACGATGCGCTCGCCTTTCTACTCGAAAAGGGGAAAATTTATTGACAATTCAAGATACCTGATTCATAAAGACCAACAAGCAATCTTTTGAATCAGATCTCCAGAAATCCTATAAAAGAAAAAAGCTGGTGCTTTTCTGCTAGAATAATTTACAGTCAAGTGACTGACTGCCTTTGAATCAAATGCACCACATGGCCATCATATTTTGGGAGACTTGCTTAATCCAATACGGAGCTTATAAAATTCAAAAGAAAAGCTGTGTTTTTTTGATACCACCAAAACTTGAATTGAAGATTCGTTCCTGGTTTTAAGAGAGGAGTGTTTTATTCCAGGCTCCCGTTCACGAGCTTTTTTGTAAGAACCTCATCTGGTGATGTTCCAAGCAAGCTTGTCTACATCTGACCGTCAACCAAATCCGTCAACTCCCTTCTCCTGTTACTGCCCTCTCTTTTGAAATACTTAAAAATCACCTTGCTTTGTCCGCGAAAAAATGGCTATCAGGTTCCCATAATTGATTATCGTTGACTCTTTTTTCAAGTTGTATGAGGAAACACTTTGGCAATTTTTTTGAAGACTGATCGCTTTCGCTGGTTGAATGAAATGATACACGATGGCTGTCTGGGAATTACTACTGCGAAAAACAAGCTGACAGGGAAAGGCTACCTAGTGTCCAAGATGGCAGAGCCCTGAAATGCAGAAGCTTCGTTATTCTTCATCGCTCTTACGTTGACAGTACAACAAACTATGGTGGGTGAATCTTGTCTTGATTTTATGTAAGAGAAGCTTACTTGCAAAAAAGCTGTTGTTCTTACAGGTCACAATACATATGGATAATATGACTGACACGGTGATGTCCGGTTGCGACAAAGGGTATGGGCATAGCATCAACCAATAATACTTCTTTCCCGAGTATGGCTAAAGCCAATACAGGAATCCGTAATCACGAAACCCAATCAACACTAAAGCCTTTATGCATTCAACTTCCAAGTTCTATTTCCAAATAGCGCGAACGAAACCTCTTTCGCTTTAATGATCTCACTCCTCGACAATCCACAGACTAATGTCATCTGAAAAAAACAGGAATCCGTCGAGTCGTGCAATCATTTCCGCTAAGCTTCAATGATCACACTCCACAACGATACACAAATCAATGTCATCGAAGAAAAGAAAGAGAATTTATCTCACTCCTCGATAGTCCACAGACCAATGTCATCTGTAAGACCAATGACGTCGTGCGATCATTTCCGCTACGCTTCAATGATCACACTCCTCTCATTTACAGAATATAAATTTTTTGAAGGTTTCTTGAGTTCGAAAATCAGCTTTTCTGACAAGTAAAAGGTCAACCTCTTCGGGAACCCTAGGAAACTGAACAGCTCAAGACAATATTTTCTATGAAAAATTATTGACAATGCCGGTATACTTTAGTTGTCTGTGCCCTCTTGTCATCCAAACTGTTATGAAGACTGCAACGGGCAACAAGAAATTCCTCTGTGAATATAGATTCTTTATCGAACCTCTCAACTCATCTTTCAATTTGCCAGGATCTGCATTGTTGTCACGGCTGAATTTGTTCCCTCCTTTTTCATAGGTGCACCTCTTACAGGGTCCAGATTTGAAAACAACCATAGTCGAGGTGAAGTTCAAGCGTTGGACCGTTGGAAGGGCAAAGTGTCTTCCCAAGACTTTAAAAGGAATGGTTCCAGAGCTAACAATTGATGAGCAGAGAAGTACTGATCAGGAGAAGAAGAGGTTTGCGAGGAAGAGTTGGAGGTGGAAGAGTTGGAGGTGGAAGACGAAAAAGAAGAGAATAATTGGGAGAATGATAAAGAGAATGAGTCAATGGAGGGACTAAAGACGTCTTCGTGAGGGAGGAGGGTGTGATCGGTTTGCAGG
>JAKTTA010000381.1:0-15931 GCA_030580415.1 Citeromyces nyonsensis
CACCACCGACTCGGAAATCCTGATACTTCGGGTTTTCGATTTCGGGAATGGCTTTTTGATAATGCGGATTAGTTGGGTGCAAAAAGATACGCGGAAAACTTGATACATTGACAATCATTCGGTCGCTTCTTCGGTTCATTTCTCCATCAGGTCTAGATTCTTCCAGTCCATCTCTGTATGATTGCATGCAACATCTCATGCAGTAGACCGCATAAGCCATTTCTCAATGCATTTATGAATTACGAACTAGAGAGCATTGTACTTTCCGTCATGCAAGTTTCCACAACCAGGGAGATGTCATTTTGAAATCACTTGCACTGAACTTCAGAAAACTTCGGCTGTGCTCCTGTGGTTTTAATGTGGATCATTCTGTCAGAGATCATGGTTTGAAGGAAAAACTACTTGAGTTGAGTGTAGCTAAAAGATAGTTTTACCTGTGAATGATGACAAAGTCTACGCAAAATAGCATTGTTCTTTGTAACCCAATAATCACCTACAGCTTGCGGAAGATCTGTAACCAAGTCTGAGAATTACATTCCAAGCGAGTAAAGTTTCCTGTTTACACAAGGCTTGAGTTGCAGTAGCTTTGTAACAAACGTGAGTACATGAGTTGATCAATTTGACCAAATGTGATGCGATTGTGTTGTTCGATATCCCTTCAAGCTTCTGTAAAGAGTATGGCAGAAACGTTATTCCACGGCGAAAGCAATGGCCTCATAGTTACATTCTAACTCTGATTTATGCAGCAACATAACCAATCCATACAGATATAGGCGCAGATGATGAATCCAATCAAGTAAACCAGATGCAACTTGAAGAGACCTTTGGTGTCTTTTTTTAGTGTTTGTGTTATTTTCTTTAAACCGCAGTTTTTGAACATGGACGAGTGATTTCTGGAAATACCGTAGTGATGGATACGTACATCTCTTTGCCTTTTTGAATCACGACGAGAGACAGTTCTCATGCGGAATTAAAGTCCCGTCAGGATAACTTTTGCCATCTCATGGGTTTTTGCTGCTCATGAAGGTTTCGAAGGGGCTTGCAGTTCACTGAGCTTGGGAGAAGTTTTTACAGGAAGGAAAAGGAGACCCACCTTTAGAAAAGCTGACATTAAAGTAGCCTTGAACTCAACAAAAATCATGGCTAAGGCTCCTTCATTCTTCAAATTAGGTATTAAAAGGGTGCAGACCATGCGTCTAGCACCATACAAAAACTTAGCTTCCACAAAATTATATTCACTCACCCGGGAAACTTAAGCTCGTATCATAGACAAATCAATGATCTGATATATCAAATTGTAATTCTTCACAGCACCGGAAAGTGATCCACGGTATACGAAATCTAAGAGTTGCATAGTATGTCGAAGCAATTTTTTTCCACTAGTCTAGCTACACGATGGTACTAGTATCCTCAAACCATACCCTTCGTCGCACCAGGACATCAATCTCTACCATATTAGAGAACCATAGTCAGTTACGGGGAAAGCAGGGGGTCCAATGGCCCGACTATACATTTACTTTCCAGTGATTGGAACCATAACACAAGAAGGCTGAGGTTTTATTCTCTCTCTCTTTCAATCTTTTTCGAAGACTGTTGGAGACAGCTGCAGACACATTGCAAATAGATGTCAAGACTTTGAGTCACCTGATTATCGGATACATGCCCAAATATCATGTGAATAAGAAATGACAAAAGAGATCACCAGCTAGTCCCACAGTCAAACTGACTGAATTACAGAAACAGGAGAATAAGTTGATTGAGAAGGTGGTGTAAGTCACATTTTACTCTCACGACACGTTCTCCTACTGTAAAGGATGTGGATTCGTCTACGCTCTGCAGCAGACACAGGAAAATTTGAAATAACACATAATTCAAGATTGGATAGTTTAGCATGAGAGAGAAATGCGTCAAGAGGAGGTTGTAATACCCTGAAAGCCTTCCTCTAACCAGATCAGAGGAGAAAAGAACAGAGGATAATCAAATGAAAACCAAACAAAGTGGTCGTTGATGCAAGAGTCTGATACTATAAGTGTGCAACTGAAAGGTCAATTGGACCGGTACTGTCTGATGTATACGTTACAGGTATATCAGATTGTTAGGCCCTACATCCTAACATCTCGTTTCCCCGTATTTTCAAAAGTACATCTTCTCATCTAAGCTTCATCAATTTTTTTTTTTTTTCATGAACTTGTAACAGTGGCTTATGGCCAGATCCACTCAAGAAAGGTGCCTTTGAAAAAAAGAAAACGCCAATTGCCACATCCATTAATATACACCCTCACTAACCGCTCTTCTGTTCAAGATCCATACTTTTCTCAGCGGGCTCGACGGTTCCCTGTTTCCGCTTGATGACTTCTAGATAATTAAACGGCACAAATCCAGTTCTACCGTCTCTGGACCTACACTTCCACCACTGAGCCTCCTTACCAGTGGAAGGGTCGATTTTGTTGAGCACAGCCACAAGGTCTCCCTTTTTCAGCCTCATCTCAACGCCTTCATTTTCAGGATTAAAGTCGAATGCTGCTCTGCAAAATTCCAAGTTTTTAGGGTCCAATGGGGAAACTTGTCTCTGCTGTTGTTGAGCCAGAGTCCTTATCAACTGCTTAAGCAAAATAGGAAGTCCCACAACAGCCGCCAAGAAAATTAGCAATGGTCTGAAGGAAAAGCCCTGTTTTTTAGAGCTTTCCTTGTGTTTTTTATTCTGAAACTTCTCAAACTCTGCAACATTAATCTTGAGATAGTTTTTGTTGCCCGTTATCTTTGCCAGTAGCTTTTTAGCCCATTTAATTAGCGTGAAAATCCCCAAAACCGACCCGAGAGCGTTTTTTAAATTGGTAAACTGCTCCGCAACAGACATCATAGTGAAAAATGAGTTGTGGGTAGCCATGTAAGTGGATTCCAGCATTTGAGCAAAACCTCCCACCGCTCCAATCATACTTTCTATCAGTTGGAAAGTTGCCTGAGTATTTTGCGCAAGTCCATCTGGCTCTCCACCGTTCATACCAAATCCTCCACCCATCATTGACCTGTATCCTCCATATCCTCCATAACCACCGTAGCTTGTACCATAACCTCCAAATCCGCCACTCCCATAACCACCATAACCTCCAGATCCGTAACCGCCATAGCCAGATCCGTACCCAGAGTTATAGCTTCCGTAGTTGTTGAGCCCTACAGTATTATTACTTGTCTCGGCCGATAACCCTGAAGGCCGCTCCGGTATCTCTGGAGCACCTGCACTTTCAGAAACAGCACCTGCCGAAGTTCCTTGCGAGACCTCCCATGGTTTGGTTCGTGGTTGAGACATATCACTGACCTTGAGCGTGACACGACTTTTCATATTGCACGCAAAACTCGGCTCCTGCCGCGGAACCTAATTCACATCCCATTTCCCTCTATTTGTAGTCTGATTGCTGCCGATTGGGGACGCATCCATCAGTGTAGCAAAAGTGATTAATTTCCAACCCAATTTTCACCAGGAAAAGAGTCTTCTGCGTTCTACGCGCACAAATTCAGCAGATCGCATACATACCTATTTCTTAGCTCAATTGGTTGGCCTATTAAGGCCACATAGGTCGACCAAAGGGAAAGCTTTATCATGGGGTGAATAAGGGTCTTTATCCGGATTTCCAGCAGCCCCGTTTACTGAAATTTCCGGACAACGATCCACGATAGAGTAGCTATGTATAGAATTCACAACACTTTGCGAGATAATAAATGCATTCTCCTGTGGTGGTCGAGTAACGTACCTGGCGCCATATTTATGGACCCCTTGGAAATGGGACTGTTATATCTGTGACATAAAGCCTTTTTCAAAGTGATTATATTGACTATGTAGAACAGCCCCTTTTTCGGCTAAATTGGGGTTGTCACAGCCCCACATTTAAAAAAACTGCTTTAAAACAGCATTTTTCATCTTCAGCTGCATGATTAACTAGCATTGTGGCATTATGCTAGCGGCAAAGTACGTTATTAATGACTATCCAAAATTCTACTCTTATCAGTTGCGATTCGTCGGCCAAGAAAATCAATCTCGTCAAAAATTGTTTTTAGTAGACGCAATAACTGAGCTGAGTAGGAGAGATGGCTTGTTTGTCAGCTATCCACTTAAGGGTGTTCAAGTAAAGACTAAACAATTTTTAGGACTTGAGATTTTGAAGAGGCAGCTGCCACGTGAGAGAGATTATCGCAACAATAGGGAACTATGCAATTAAAGCCGTTTCATGCAGTGACGCTTTTTGGTAAATGCACATCAAAAGAGGGAGGTGTAAGGCTGAGAGTGGATAATGAAATCCTCATGGTGTACGGATAAATGAAGAGGACCGTTTGAGTTAAAGGTTTGTTTAGTAATAATTGAGATCGTCTCCAAATTATGAGACGCTGACATCTCAAGGCCGAAAAAGTCATTGTCTAAGAACAAGTTGCAAAATCTACATAGAAAAAAATCCGATTTCCATAAAAACTGACACTGTTCTATGCTTTCGCAAGCCCTCACAAGCTCTCACATACAACGTTTTAGACAATCACAATCTAATTTCCCTTCGCCGCATCCTCCTTCAAAGTGACAATCCTATTCAGGATAATCTCATCATTTTTAGCATCTTTATCCAAGCAAAAGTACCCCACTCTGAGGGCCTGGAACCTGACCGACTCTGGTCTTCCTGGCTTCTCTGCAATGTTGAACTCTTCATTGGGGGTTTTGATATTAAGCGGAGACTTTTTCTTGATTTCAACAAAAGCTGGCTCAATCATGGCGGTGGTGATCATCTCCTCCGAGTCTGGATTAATATCCTTCAGGAAACCCTCAGGATGGGCAGACGGATTTTCCGAGTTGAAAAGTCTGTTTTGGATACGAGTTTCCTTGACAGAAAGAGGAGAGTTAAACTTGTCGCTTGCGGGAAGCCACTGGATAAAAGTCTTGGGCTTGGTGTGGTTGTCCTTTTCGTACTTGGCGTGGATCAGCGTCACTCTGCCATTGCTGTCCTTGTCAACGCAGACAACACTGATGTTGAAGGGAACCTTCATCAGGCCAACTGGCTGGCCTGGAGCCAGACGGAAGTACTCGTCGGAAACAACGTCCCTGTAGTCTGATCTGTCGATGTAAATCTTCTTTGTAAAGGGGAGACTTCTCTCGCCAAACTGCTTGTTGCCTGGCTTGAAAGGGATGGTCACAACCTCCTCGTAGTCGTCGGGCAGGTTATCCATCACCACAGGCACAGGGTCCAGAAGCATCATGAGACGAGGGGTGGTGAGATCAAGATACGACCTCACGCTGGACTCGAACCGCACTTCCTGGATGTTTGTAGTAGAAGTAGTCACACCCAGGGTATTGATGAAGGATAAAATCGCACCAGGAGGAACACCACGTCTGCGAATAGCTTCTAAAGTGTACAGTCTAGGATCGTCCCACCCTCTGACAAACTTCTCGTTCACCAGCTTGGCGATCTTACGTTTGGATAGGATGGTGCCGGTAATGTTGAGTCTTCCGTACTCTCTCTGCGCCGGTCTGTACACGTGCAGCACATCACACAGCCACTCGTAGCTCTCGCGGGAAAGCTGGAACTCAGTCGTACACAGCGAGTGAGAGATGTTTTCAAAGGAATCGACAAGACAGTGGGTAAAGTCGTATGTCGGGTAGATCTGCCACTTGTTACCCGTTCTGTGGTGGTGTGCATGTAAAACACGGTACGCTACAAGATCCCACATCTGTGGAGAGGGAGACGAGATGTCCTGTTTCATTCTTAAGGTGGCCTCACCCGATTTGTACTTGCCGTCCCGCATGTTGCGGAACTCAGTTAGAGATTCCTGTACCGGTCTGTTACGGTGCGGGCAGGCAAATCTCTCTCCTCCCAGGGTTCCGTCCGGTCTCATACCACGCTGAGCCTTTACCTCCTCCGCAGTACAGTGACACACGTAGCCTCTGTCTGACGAGATGAGCCTCTCAGCCAGAGCATACAGCTGGTCAAAATAGTCGGAGGAGTAGGTGACTTTCCACGGTTTGAAACCGAGCCAGTCTACCAGATCTAAAATGGAAGTGAAGTACTTTTCCTCCTCAGCTTCAGGGTTTGTGTCGTCGAACCGCAAGTAGCACTTCCCGTTGTGGAACTTTGCAAAACCAAAATTCACCATGATGGCCTTGGAATGGCCAATGTGAAGGTACCCGTTGGGTTCTGGTGGAAACCGAGTGAACACTTTCCCGCCAGTAGCCTTGAGATGCTCTTGCATGAGTTCTGGCCATTTTTGCGGGTTTTCGCCGGCAGCATGGAGATCTCCGAGGAACCCTTCAGAAAACATGGAACGCACAGGAGCATCTTTCTTCTCTGCAACCTTCTTTTTCTTCTCCTTCTTGACAACATCTCGCTCGTCCTTGGGACCAAGTAAGGCAAGAATTTGCTTATCTACAATGGGTTTGAAAAGGGTAGGGCTGGCCCATTTCAGTTCCGAGATTCCACGAACCCCTCCCAAGGTCGAAGGAACAGCTGCGTATCTTTTCCCTACAATCTCCTCTTTATGGGAGTCTATGTACCTGCTTACGTACTCATCCACTTGCTCTGGAGTTACAGTAACTCCTACCCCGGCAGCTTGATTCAGACCGGCAGATGTGGATGTTTCACCATTGGCCTTGACGTATTTATAAGCCTCGCTCACCTGCAAGTTAGTAAGAAGCTTCTTCTGGGAAATGGCGTCCCTGATAAGTTCCAAACGGGGCAGCGGCTCGCCCTTGAGAGTGGTAGCCAGACTGTGGAAGAGCGCCACTTCGGAAGCATCCAACGGAGCGTGTGTAATACCAGAGACAATATCATGGAGGGACGAAGAGACCTTTTTGTTCTTCTTGATCTCATTGATCCGGGTGTCGTTGAACCCTAGCAGTAGGAGTCTTTCAGAGAGTTCTTCCATGGTGAGGTTTTTCGATGTGGCGCGGGTTCGATTCCCGCGGAGGCGATTACCGGGGAGGCAAGCTTTTCTTGCAGCGGGTCTGTTGATTTGGTGAACATGAAAGGGTGTACTTTATCGTGAGTGTCAGGTCTGATGCTTACCCTACGGTGCAGGCATTTTAATTTTAATTTCTTAAAGCTTTAATAAAGATATCAATACAGATGAGAAGAAGTTCTCTTTTTCCTAACTTTTACCTGATCAGAGCATTGTTAGCTTGATGCATAGTCAGTAAATCAGTATTTTTACTGTGATCCACAGTGAAACGTGTGGTATTGCACACAGCGAAGTGTTTGCATACGTAACACGTGAAGTTTATACGGAGTATTGGCATTTTTATAAAAAGAGCCAGGATGAGCGCCTCAAAGCATCAGTGGGTTGATGGCGGTAGTAGATGCAAAATCAGAAATGCCGAAATAATCCATCAACTTTTACATCTTGCTCCGTTTACAATGAGGTGGGAGTATCGATTGAAAAACTTGAAAAACCCCCAACAAAAGAACCACCCTCAGGCAGGGTGAGTCGCTGATCCAGCCTCACCAATACAAGTCTCCTCGCTTCAAAGGCACAGTGACTCATATGGTTCTAGTTGCAAAGAGAGACTAAATATGCAGTAAGTAGTCTTCTTCATCAACACTCTCTACTCCAATTTCAGATCATCATCTTTAGGTTGGATTGAAAATACACTGTTGACACTTAGGTGAGCCATTTACGTGTACTTACGTGTACTTACGCGGTCAAGTTTATGGAAGCAAGAAAGACAAGGAGACTTTCGATGTTATCAGTTGACATTACGTCAAGAAGAGTTTTAATAGTCATCATCGCCTTTCGTTGTGAGTGTTGAAGCTTGATAATTATCTGGCCTCTTTTAAGATGAAAATAAAAATCCAAAATCCTCTCTAACTCTCTGTGGGACTTTTTCAAACGCCGTAAATAACCTTGTCTGAACAAAAACCTAACAATCTTACTATACAACGACATATATAGTAGCAGATCGTGCACATGGCTTCAAAAAGGCTTGAGTAATAGCAGTTCTCATCTTTACACAAATGGACTCAAAGCTTTTACAATCTAGACCCTTTATTCACAATTAGACTCTTGCAGATACCGAAGCTTCTTGCAGTGTCTCTGTTACATGGATACCAGTCATAGCATGGTTTCTGGGCCGTTTGTTGGCAGAAAAAGCTTTAAAAGCATCGCTTGTTCGCTTCAATTTGGTTTGATCATATTGAAGAAGCTTCATCGAAATGAACCTCCCTGTAACTCCTTCCAGCATGTCACTCCTTAACCCAAGTAAACTCAGGTACGCAAAAAAAAAAAAATCGAAACGGAAACTAGAAGATCAGCTCTAAGCTATTGTTTTTCATTTTCAAGGGACTTTATACAAACAAAAGCTGACTTATTTGTGCCACCAACCTATGAGCTTCAAGCTGGACAAAATCTCACCAAAATGAAATTACGCAACAGTCTTTCAACCACTACTGCCTACTACTCACAATCCAACATCGAAAAAGGTGTGGGGATGGATCCTTCGGCTCCTCGCATCATCCCCTTACAACATTTGCAATGTTGTAATTATCAAAAACTATATAAACAAAAGTCTCCCCTTCCAATTTTTTTGTCAACATGGGGTTCCACGCGAGCCACATGAGATCAATGGCTCAGTCACTGAAGCAGAAAACTGAGTCGGACAAAAGTTTTGCAACGTAATTAAGCACCCCCTATTTATTGACACAACTAACTAAAAGATCATCAGCAGCTTGCGAAAACGCCCTTGAGTTCTTGAGCAAAGATACCTTGTCTCAACAACACCCCTTCTGTAGGGAAATTTATAAAAACCTGAGCTTCACCATCCACGAGTGTGGCCATAAGGGAAGACGCATAGATAGCTTGCGCTTATTTCTCGTAATCACTGCAGGACTCATGGAGTGCTATTACAAGGGCAAGATTCCCGCAGAGATATGGATCACTCTGTTTGTAAGTTCGAGAGAGAGGAATTTTGTTAACAAACTAGAAAGTTATCCCCAGTTCAGGAGAAACCGTGGAGAATGCAAGACTGGCTTTGAAAAGGATATTCTTTTATGGTATCAATTTCAGTGAGCCCGAGGCCCTTAAATTAATCGTTAGGTTGATGAAACGTTTCTCCAGTGTGCGCGACGATGTGCTGAAGCTTCCTTCGAAAGCATGGCCATCGATGGGTGAGGTGCTAATCGATAGTGGAACACCTGCATCGCTGAAATACTGGACTCATTTCATCCTGTGGGAGATGTACCCAATCGAGTGTAGGAAAACTGCCTCCTCTAAGAATCAATTGGGAGCAATTTTGTGGAAACAAGCGGAAAAAATCGCACGTCACGGGGTCAAGATCAAATCTTTGGCCCTTTTCTGCGAGTCTATTAGTCTGAGACAGGTTTTTGGGAAATATGCTGCCCTCAGCAGAAACGTTTATTGCCTTCAACAAGTAAAAATTACCGAGGCAGATAAACACGAAATAGCACCAGACTATGGTGACATGTACGTCGAAGTGATGTCAGACTATTTGAATCTGTGGTATCCTCCAAATCGAGCGCTCACTCCTTTCTGTATCGAAAGAGAGGCCATTCAACAAACCAACTGGGAAAAAAGCATTGTAGAGTTTGAACTAGTTCCCAAGAGGTCCATTAACAAGCTACAGCTAGTCCCTACAGCTATAGCTTTAACTTTTGTCTCCTCAGATGATATGTACCAGTTTATTGAAGCTGCTCGTCTGAAGCATGTGAACCCGGTGGAAAAAGAGGCAGCAAACGTTTCTGTTTCTGACTGTTCTCATGCTCAAGATTCAATGTTTGACAATGTTTCCTCTAGTGCTCCTGATACTTCCTTTCTGAGAGACCTGCAACCACCAAGTCAGCCCGGCGCTGGAAGGAAGGGAAATTTTGAATGGCTACAAGATATGTCGCAAACAACGTTCCAGGGATCACCACCGAGGCCTAACATTCCAGCTAGCACGAATATGCGGTGGCAGCAAGCTGAAAAGCCACATGCAAAGTCTTCAGTTGCGGAGCAGTGCGGTGAGTCGGAAATTTGTGGATTTGATTCGTCTCCGATGGGTCCACCAGAAGGAAAACCACCAATTCAATCGCATAACCAATCCAACAGATTTTCTCAAAGTCAGAGCCAAACTCAATCAGTGGCTCTGCAATGCGAAAATAACCAGCTCGCCTCGCTTGGACTCTCCGCATATGAGCACTTTGCTGTAACAGCCCCAAACAGTCAGTGTTTCAATAACACCTCGACCAATGTCATCGACAGAGTCCGAAAACTGGAAACAGACATCGTATCGATGAAGGCGGTGTATCAGTTTCAAATCACCGAAAAGGAGGTTGAGTTGCAGGATTTGATAGAGAAAAACACAAGGCTCTTCAACGAGTACATTCAGCAAAAGGTGAAGAGTACATTTCTTTAAAAGTGGGGAAGCTAGAAATGGCGAGCCTTTTTATCTTCTGAAAAGTTTTCGATATTGATGGAAGCTTCCGCCTCATCAAACTTTCTCTTTGGTGGTTTTGTCAACACGATTTTAACACCACCAACTGAATTGTACCTGTGAAACAGATGAGCCACTTGACCGCGTGTTCCCCCCACCAGAATTTGATTAGTCGATCTATTGAAGAACACTGTGGTTGGTTCGAACGGGAGTGGCACTGTCACAGGCTCTTTGTCAAAAGCCAGATCCACCAGCAACAGTGAATTTCCGGACGTAGCCACTATAACAGCATGTCCATCCGATGAAATTGTCAGGTTGTTGTACTGGGCAGGTCTGGAAATTGTTGTTTCCTTAATCAACGACAGCGAGTTGTGCATCAGATCCCACACAGCCAAACGTCCGTTTTCAAACCACGTTATTAGGTGACCGGTGAACGGGTTGGATTCTATAACTGTAGCACCGTCCAGTTGTCCGGTCAATCGTTGTGGTTTACTTTTCGAGCCAGTCTTTGCATCGCTATCGATTTTATACACCAACCCGGCCCGGTCAATCACGAAAAGCTGCCTTTTGGAGAGGAACAGCTGACGGAGAGGTGCCTTCACTACAACCAGCCCCTTTTGGGACCCATATTTCCAGAACCTCACAGTTCCATCCTCAGAACATGTGATGATTACACCTGAGTCATCAACAGCGATGTCGTTGATTTTCTTAACGTGGCCTCTTGTTTGATAGAGATCGTGGATGTAAACGTCGCCCTTTGTTGACTCCCACACCGTGGAGCCTGCGTCATCGACAATGCGGAAACTGGGTGAGTTTTCCAGTATGATGGCCATTTGCACCTTTTTGTACAGAATCATCTTGGCAATTGTTTCCTGTGTCTGTTTGATGAAACCGAACTCATTATCCCTGGTGTCCTCGTCGAAAAAGGGCAGAAACTCACAGGATGCCTCATTTATGTTGTAGTGCATCTCATCATACTTGTAGAGCTTGACTGTGTCTTTAGCACTGCATGCGAACCATTCGGCAGATGAGACGATTGACGAGATGGGGTGCTTGTGGCCTTTAAGAGTGTATATGTGGGATAGCGGGAGAAGGCTGTCTTCTGATTCCGAGTCAGAGTCTGGGTTTCCATCTTGTTGAGACACTCTCTCACATTCCAGCAGTCTCTTTTCGTAGGAGGACTTGACGTCCTGTTTGCCGAAATTTGTTGGAAGATCCATCGTTACACCAAGCAATTATGGCACAGTTTGAGAAGACCGCGAGGGAGGGAAGGGAGAATCAGGTGTACAATGAGGCCGGGGCTCGACTCGTTGCTGGATGTGTACCGTTGAATGCCGACAAGAGTAAAGTTCTGATGATCTCTTCTTCCAAACACCAGAACCGGTGGGTTCTCCCCAAAGGTGGAGTGGAGAAAGACGAGGAGTCGGACTACGAAAAGACGGCCCACAGAGAGAGCTGGGAGGAGGCCGGAGTCCGTGGGACTATTGTCAGGAAAGTGGGCAGAATGGCAGATCATCGATTCGAACAAGTTGACCCTTTGAAACACCATGAAGTGGATCTGGAGATTGACGGGGATACCATTGCAAAATCCGAATTCCATCTGTATGAGATGGAAGTGAAGGAGATTTTCTCGGAATGGCCAGAATCTGCAAAAAGACTGAGAAAATGGTGTTCTTACTCTGAGGCTAAACACGAGCTTTTGAAAAGTAAGCGGGCAGAATTACTGGAAGCTTTGAATTTCAGTGATTTATATAAAGATTGCAACTATGTAGAGATTGACCAAGTAGGGAGACACGTTGATCAACATGTTTCCCAGGATGGTTGGTAGTCATTGCCTCATTTCCCCATGAGACCTGCCATCATTTGCTGCATGATGTTGTTTTGCTTTTGTATGATACTTGTATTGTAGTATAGCTCAGAAAGAGCGTTGATGTTTTCCAAGAGCTGCTGGTTGGTGATTTCGGATTTGTAAGTATTAACAAAGCGAGTGAAAGTGTCCCTATTTTCCGGACAGCTTCTTTGAGTGGCCGGAATGAGCAGCTGGAAGAAGTTTAGGAGTCTGTTGTTGTTGAAGACGTAGATTCCGTCTACCAATTTTGGAGTTTCGTCCATGGGCTGTGTGAACAAAGAGTTGACCAAACTCCATGCAAACTTGAAGTTGCCCACTAAAAGAAACGAAACTACAAACCTGCCAACTCTTTCAACGTATGTCTCTGGTTGGTTGGAGAAGAAGAGAGAAATGATCAAGTCAACCGCTCTATCGTCTGTGCTTAAGATTAGGTATCTCTCACTCATCTTTACTGATTCTGCATCGCCACTTTGTGATAATTTCTCTGCTATGACATAATTTAGCGTTGGATTCCCATACAAAGGGTCCAGATCCGGAAACTGAAGCTTGGAGATTGATTTAGCCACGTTCTTCAAGTTGAGATCGTGATTAGGAATCTTGGTTACAAGTTCTACGATTTTCGGTAAAACAGTTTCAAACTTGTCGCATCCGCCTTGCGAAACCTCCAGCATATAGAGGAACAGATCGGTGCCCTCATCAAACTTTTGGCTTTCATAAAGGATCAGTGTGGATTGGTAAAGCAGCTCGATCGAAGTGTCAAATTTCTTGGCCCGATTGTACCTGTTGGCTATGGTGCGAATGTACTGCTGGCCTTCGTAGTATTTCTCTTCAGCGACTTTACTCCTGAAGCGTTCTAAGGTTAGTTGGTTCTTGTCCATTTGCATCCGAACACCCCGAATTCCTGTTATGCCTTCCTGCTAGAGCCTGTCTGTAATGCCTGCCTGCTAAAGCCTCCCTGCTAACTACGTTATTTGGGGGATAATTTAATGGGAGCGGAGCGGAAATGGGGAAGGCGGATTATTTGTAATATCTGGAGATCCGCCTGTTCGATCAGTGATGAACTACTCTTCTTTGGCTTTGTTTGGATAAAAGTCACGTGTGCCTATGGACCGGTTCAAGACAGACGTAGTCTGGCAAAAATAGCTTGGCCTGGGAATCAGGTTTTCGACTCCTATTGTTCTTTATCAGGAAGCGTGAGTGAATTGGCCTCATACCTTGCATTCACTAGACTATGCAAGAATTTCGGCATCTCTTTAATTCTGATCGAGCAAAAGGACAGAGTGCTAAGCAGCATATTGTGGGAAGAAATTTTCTACATTGACTGGAGCAACTTTTGTCGTTTCCCTTTTAAAGGTGAAACTCTCGATGCCACCATCCGCCGTTCCTCTCTTCATGCTTCCATATGACCAAATACCGCTCCATCTTCCACTATATCTTCAATGGAGCAGAACCGCTTGTGTTAAGTATACCGACACCTTCCTGGTCTTGCTGGTCCCTTCTCTCAGGGTGGTGCTGATTATAAGCCACGTATTCAATCAAGAAGAAGGGCGTCATAACATAGTCGTGCAACCTTTCGATCGAAACTTGCGCCAACTTCCAAGCGCTATTGACGATGCGGTCAGTGTGTGAATCTCACAGGTTCGATTTTTCGATAGCAGGTGATATCTTAGCCTTCTGCTTCTTGTCAAGCTTTTTGTCTTGGGCCGTTCTGAGGCCCCTGGCTATCTCTGAAAGGTTTATTCGCTTGAATCTCCCATCAGGATAGTCTGTAAATATAGACAGGTGGTCGAATCCGGCATTGCCATTGATTACTTGGAAATGTTATCCGAGGATTTCGGTTGAGCCTATATCGTAAGAAAATGCTGCTTGGAACTGGCTCGGCAAGTTGCTTCTCGTGCAAGGCACCTCCAGCTCCGCCATATCTAACTACGGCTCATGGCTTTTTCGAGTCGATGTATACTGGAAAAAAAGTGTCTAGTTGCAGTAAGGCTCCTTCAAGTGTCTGGTCAGCGGACCTACTCACAGTGAAGAGAAGTGGGTGATAACATTTCATCAAGAGCCATTAAGACCACTATGAAAAAGACGCAGCAAATGGAATTACAAAGACTCGACACTACTTTTAGGATTCGCTTATCGGGACTGTATTTGAGAAATATGCACACATCTGCATGCTCTTGCATATTATCGCATAAGATCCTGATAATTATGCATCATTTTGTCCCGATATTGAGGATCCTGTGGATATCACGTGACGGACCCAGATGCTCCTAAATCGTAGAAGATTGGCTTTTCATCCTCGAAGTAGTCACTTCTCTGTTTAAGTGACCACAGAATGACTTATCTATCAATCAAAGGCATGCAACTGTCGAGAAGCCTGAGGAGTGAAAAACTTCACCAGCATTATACTACTCATTGATTTCCAGATGCACCATGCATGATGCTGCGGTGAGATTCTTCTTGTTATCCTTCGTGACATTCAAATGAGATATGTTTACGGTGACTGGGTTCTTGATATCTCCAAACATTTACAAGACCTGCCAACCCTAGTTCCAGGATACAAGGAAAGAGAATACCAAGAAAACACTTTATCGCAAAAAATGTCGTCAAGTCCACTCTTTTGCTTTATCTGTTCAGCCTAGGACTTGTCAATTTAGTGGACGTAGCATTTTCAGATGTTGAAGTCAATAGTCCAGCTTTTAAAGGAAGAGATGATGTGTGATTGATAATGTCAAGATTGGAGTAAGTATTACCAAACTACTAACCATAGAAGAGCTTTATCATAGCTTTTCAAGTATCCATCAGTGATATAAAAGAGGAAAGATAAAGGGCTGAGGACTTATAGGAGATTGAGTGTGAGCATACTCACACCTCCATGCATAAATCCAATATGACCGCTACACTGCTGCTAATGCAATTGTCCGTTTGGAAAGAATAGAAGGCTTAGTCCTCATGAAACGAGAAGTAAAACGGTCTTTTTCGCTCCCGGGCTAGAATTCCCGTGGTTGCAGTGCACTACCTGAACCTCCTATTTCACTTCACAACCAGTGATAATCTGTCCAATCAGTGACTGCCTCTTGCCTGTGAGTGCCTAGTGACAGGCAGCAGTTATTAGGCCGTGAATCTGTCAGGACGGTAAATTGAGCCGCATATCAAACCGTTATGCGAAGAA
Source organism: Citeromyces nyonsensis (assembly GCA_030580415.1). Lineage (NCBI taxonomy): Eukaryota > Fungi > Ascomycota > Pichiomycetes > Pichiales > Pichiaceae > Citeromyces > Citeromyces nyonsensis. The sequence goes on from JAKTTA010000381.1 coordinate 15,415, forward strand.
CAGGAGGATTGCGTATCATAACAGAATGTCCGTTTCGGAAAATCCACAACCTGAATCAAATCAGCACAACCACATAGTACGTATACTAGTCTGACCAACCCTCCAGGATATGCTTCAATTCTCTGAGCCTCCGTCAGATTCACCTCTCTATCTGCAGAACCCTGCATAAGGTCGTGCGCGTACCACAAAACCATGCAGGAAGAGGTAAGATCCAAGAGGCAAAGAATTAAAAAGAATAAATTAAATCAACATATAGCTGACAGAGTCAAGTCGTCAAGACTCAGATTGAAGCTATCAAAGTGTCTGGGTATGGCGGGTCTTGGGTCAAAGTATGAAGCGCGAACCGAATTGTCTGCTGGAGGAGAAAAGTACCGATAGTTGATCTCGTGTTTGGCAAAGGGGTCGAAATTATACCTCTTTTTCGTAGTTTTGGCATCTCTGTTAGAGGCAAAGTCCAGCTTTGGCTCTAGCATCGATTCTATGGATTCGAAAAGGTCTTCCTTGTCCAATTCGTGAG
>JAKTTA010000383.1:0-15809 GCA_030580415.1 Citeromyces nyonsensis
AACACTATGTATCCATACACCTTCAAGTGTGTTACAAAAGCATGAATTTCCTCCGTTCCTTGGCACGCTTATATTTTGTCTTTTACATCGTAGAGGGTCATTTCTCCAGCCTGATTGATGAGACAGGTATCGGGGAAATGCCGAAAATCGTATCAGCCAAGTTCTGCGAAGGCTCTCTCGAACTGTCCTCTCACTCCCCAGCAAACCGAAAGAAGGCCCTACATAAACGGGAAGAGGAATGCCAGCCAGTCACATGGCACAATGTTTTTCATCATAGCATTTTTGGTAAACCTAAATTTTGTTCCGTTGGCACAAAGTAGTTACTGTGGGCGTAAGATAGTAATAAATGAGAGCTTATTATGAGCAACTAGAAGCGAAGCACAGGTGTCTCTTAGTTTACAGTTACAGCGCAGTAAGAAATGAAGCTGCATCTTTCTGGTGACCTTGGTGACTGTTCGCCAAAGTCTACTGAACCAGAAGAGCATCCAAGTCAAGTGTTTGCTAGTCACAGCTATATCGAAATTTTGCCAAAAGAGTCTCTGCAATGTGGAATTGGATAGTTTCAGGCAGCCCGACTGATTTAGTACCACGTGCTTGTAGTGAAGTTCTACATAGGCAGCTGTCTGAATCTCTAAATCTCAACAGACAAGACCGCTCTTTCTTTTCTTTTTCTTTATTCCACTGACCTGAATCTGTGAAGCACTATAAAAAGTAGACATTTTTTGCAAAAATATGAGAATCAAAAAAAAAAAATCCGAAACAGACTGTTTGATTTTTGGTGTTTTACCAGCTCTTCAGAACATTAATTTCTGCTAGGAAAGCACAAAATGAAAAAACAGGAATCTTACCCACAGGTATTCGAATTTATAAAAACTTCAAATGAGCCCGAGCAAATAGCAATTATTGTGGTTTCCTAATTGATCGACTTTCTCAATGGCAAAGGCGGTGTTCACAATTGAGATTCTAAACACCTGAGCTTGGAAAGGATGGAAATCAGAGGAGATCGTGGCTTCTTGACGAATTATGAAGAAGGTCTTGTCACCAGAAGCTACATCGAAAATTTCGCTAAGCTAACATCGGAGAAAAAATACATTAGTATTCTCTTACCATATTCCTATATTTGATCTGCCGTGATGCCATATCCTTGAATATCGTGTACTTGACCTCTAGCAACTGCCTTAGTCTATCATCATCGCAAGGCTCTATCAATTTTCCCTCATGAGCGGTGCGACTCATGATGGACGTCACGTTTTCCTCATTGAAGGCTGCATACCCCAATAGAGCGGCCCCCTTCACCACGCTATACTTGGTGTTTGAGGCTATCTCTACTGAAACACCCGTAACAAGAGCCAAGAGGTTAACGAACCGCTTGTTGGTTGCTTGAGAACCAGATATACATATTCTGTCTACACTGTGGCCCTCGACATGCATGGCTTCTAGCACCTGCTTAGTTTGGAAGGCCAAAAACTCTAGAGCGCACAAATACTTCAAAGCCAGGCTAGTCAAGGACGCATCGCAAGTCTCACCTATAAACGCGCCGCACATTTCATGATCGTTATATGGAGTCCGATTGCCTAGAATATCTCCGTAAAGAAACATATTCTTAGCTAGATAATGAGCAGACTGAGCGGAACTTACGGTCATCGAGCTCAAAATACGATCCAGCTGATCGAATGTGTGCGATTTGTTCTCCTTTGCGGCAAGCTGAAGTTGACCAAAGGCTGGATGAGAGGTGATCACATGCTCTAAGAACTTTCCAGAAGCAGACTGCCCTCCCTGAGACAGGAAGTATCCTTTTACAAGTCCCGCAAATGGTCCCCAGATCCCCGAGACATGCAATTCTTCTTTCTGGTGAGCAAAGAGAAAACACGTTGACGTACCTGCCACCATAGACATTGTTGTTCCCAGCTTGTCTCCCACGGTACTGAGCCACCCACCATAGCAGTCTATCACGCCCTGTCCGACTACAGCTGCAGGTGATATGCCAAGTTGGAGCGCAAGTAGGGAATTGATTTTGCCTATGGCAGTTCCAGCGAACGGTGTTAAACAGCGCTCGTTTCCACCATCAGCCCTTCCTATTCGAGAGAACCCATCCACTGCCAGCATAGATAGACCAATTCGATCGTAAAAGGAAGTAGAGAATCCCCTTAGAGACGCGTCTATGCCAACATGAACATTCTCCTCATAGTGTTCGGGAGATACGCGACACTTGTTGATGACATGGACATCACCGTGGATTGCTTTATAGGCGAGATAGTCATGAAATTCGAATAGCACCAAGTCTTCCCTGTCTGCTAGATTATCCACGAGGTGCTTGGCTTTAGGCACAGCCATTTCTGGGAGAAACCGTCCGCCAACATATTTTAAAACTTCATCTTGCTGCATTTGTTCGTTTATCTGAATGGATTCACTAGAGCTGCGATGGTCCATCCATAGAACAATGTTATTTCTTGTATCACCCGAGTTGTCAGCGCAGTGAGGCTCGAGGCGACCGTGATTAACCTTCATAACCACCATGGAACAGGTGGCTGTGAACGCAAGACCACAAACAGTTCCATCACCAGACTTTCGGGCCGAACTCAGCGACTCTGATATGGATTTTTCAACGCATCTCCAGACTTGATCACTGCGTTGAGTTATAATCCTGGGATCTTTCGCATCGACGATTGTTGTAATGCTGCACTCAGCAACGCTCAAGAGTGTTCCATTTCGATCCATCACACAAGCTCTTACCGAACCTGTTCCCACGTCTACACCGATGAACCATTCCATGTTGATGATGTGATGATGTGAACTGAATCCATTGTCGAGTGAAAGATGTGTAAATGAAGTAATACGTGAAAATGAAGTTACAGCTCATGCTTCTTAAGACTTTGTAACTTGACAGTTGATAGTTCAACATGCTTCTTGATTTCGCACCTCTGAAGCCCTGGCCCCGCTTGCTTACACTGTATCTGGGTTCGACTATATGGCTCCCCTTTACGTTTGAGGAGATGTAAGGGGAAATTGCTGATTGACAGCTTTGAATATATCACTTTCAAGATGGTTAAGCTTCAGCCAAGTTGCGGCAGTAATATGCACTGTATGATGGACCTTGTACTTGAGGCGCACCCTGCTTTTTCTTCATTTGTTATCAAGGTGCTTGATTCTTTTCAAGATTTTTTCAATAAAAAAACGACTTACTTATTAAAAAGGTCTTTCAGTGTGGATGATATGGACGAAGTTCGACCATTGGAACGCGGATTTTCAAGCACGAAAAAAAACTTGATCACTTCGATGCCAAGCGTAGTCAGTAGAAAATTTGCATGTAATAGTTTGACTTCTTTCTCGAGGAAGTTGAGTCCCCAGCTTCTGTTTTTCATGCCCTTGAATTAGCCACACTCCAGGGTTCAGCTTATGGTGAGGTTATGGAAAGTTACCACTACACCCTTTTGAGTTCACAGAGGTGCTGATGAGTGAAAGTCGGATTGATGTGTATTGTTGTGATGTTAGGAAAATGACCGTCGCTAAGATTTCATACGTTATGCCGAACAAAGTTTTTGGGGGGATTCACTTAGCATTGCTTTATAGTGTCGATACATGGGAGCATTGAAACGGCATTAATCTTACATATAAATGATGAAAGCACGACATTGAACCATCCGAAGAGATTTTGATCTATGTCCACCTAGGATGTCGAAGCTCTGATCTACACCCATGCATATAAACAAATCTTTACTTTAACCTTTATTTTTGCTAAATTCTTGGAGAGAAAAATGTTCTGATAATTACCAAGAAGCACCTCAAAGGTAATATTTAGGACTCTTAAGATAAATTATTTATTTTATTTTTCAGCAAAAATTTTAAAATCTTCAAGATACCCACATTATTTGTTTAATTCTCTCGTATCAAATTTTGAAAAATTCCCCGAAATACATCTGGAATATCAGGTAATTCTTGAGCATGATTTTCTTGAAACAAAGCCAGACGACATACATCAAAAATATTCAAATGTTTCTTTTACGCGGTGAACAACGGCTCAACCCTTTCAGATGAAGCTGCGAATGTCAAAGTGGAGTTAAGGGTCGATCTATAAGCAACGATCTGAGGCTCCTTTACCTCTCGAAAACGGCAGAATAAGTCTTTATTTGGAAATAACTTACAGTGACCGCAGACAATGCTAGCTAGTTCGAAGCTCACTGAAATCAGACATGCATTGACTTCATTTGGGAGAGTTGCGCACGAGAAGCCTTCTCTGAGTTCGTGAACTTATTTTCCGTTTAAAACTTTGACACGATGTTTGCTATTCACCTGATAAGCCTATGCTTGAGCGGGCCAAAACTTTGCGCCGCCAATCCTGAAGAAAGATTTGCTTTGCGTTTCAGTTTAGGCTTGAGATTAACATCGGACTCCATGGCTTGAGGATATGTCAAAAAGAGGCTTCGTAGCAAAAATAAGTGTTTTAAGTCATCGAGAATGAACCAAGTTGTGGAAAATAGTGAAAGAGCTTGTAAGAATAACATACTGTCTGCAGTGGTGAGCAGAGACTCTGCTCGAAAGAAGCAAATTATACTCGGACGCTCCTCAAGGAAAAGTGGATGATAATAAACTGAGCCAAAGATTAAGCTACACATTAGTATGAGTCAGTCTTTAAAAAAATGAAACTTAATGAACTGAAGGTTGCTGGCATGACGTGAGAGTTCAATGTTATGTGCCTAATTTTTGCTCATCGTGATAACAGATTGATTACCTCCCCTTGAAATCAAATCACTGACAATACTAGAAGCTCCTATTTCAAATTTATCTAAATGGCCAGTTTCTCATCTATGGTACGCTTTCAGAATGTGAAGGATTCAAGCCATTACAGTTTCTCACGAGGTTCATTTCTAGAGTTGGGTGTAATGATGTGCGCACCAACCAATTCTTATCTTCCAACATGTCTGCCTTCCTGGGCATTTATAAAGCGGTCTATGACTATCAGGCCCAGACCGAGGAAGAGCTCTCTGTCAGTGAAAATGACACTCTCTATCTGCTTCAAACATCAGATGTGGATGATTGGTGGACTGTCAAGAAGAGGGTGGTCGGTGCGAATGCTGAGGAACCCAGTGGGCTAGTTCCCTCTAACTACATCGAACCGGCGACTCCCGTAGATACCGCTGTAGCACTATACGACTACGATAAGCAAACCGAAGAGGAACTCTCATTTGCAGAGGGTGCAAGATTCGACGTTTATGATACTGAAGATGGTGAGTGGATTTTGGTAGGGGAAAGTGGAGGATCAAGCTTTGGATTTGTTCCTGCGAACTATCTCGAAATGGGTTCACTCGCTAGCGCAGACCCATCTGCTCCTCAAGCCGAGCCAGTGCAGCCAATGCAGCCAGTGCAGGCATCGAGCACTTACGGATCTTCCGACAAGGTCAGTCAATTCCTCCCTCCACCGCAAAGAATTGACAGAACTCCGTCTGAACCTCCCAGAGCGCCAGAAGTCCAGCAGGCTTCGCAGATTCCGCAAGTTCTTGAGGAGCCCGCATCTCCATCCCGCGAGGAAACGCCTCCTCCTCCTATGCCCACGAGACCTCGTGGAGAGTCTATGAGAGCTCTTGGAGGATCAGAAAGACCGCGTGGAAACTCCGTCAGATCCAATGCTACTGACTCCTTTGTTAAAGATGATTTCTTCACCTGGCAGGTTCACGAGATTGAGGGACGCAAAAAACGCAAAGCCACTCTGGGAATTGGAAACGCTTCCATTTATATCTCGAGGGAGAGTGATGGATCTTCAAGCGATTGGCAGATCACTGATCTGGCCCATTTCAGCATGGAAAAAAAGCATGTATTTCTTGACCTCAAGCACCCCACTGCTTCCCTTGAATTGCACGCTGGGTCGAAGGATTCAGCCGAGGCAATTTGCTCGATTCTGGGTGATCTCAAGGGAGCAGCCTCGATGAAGGGCTTGAAAGAAGTCGAAGCTGCTTCTCATCCCTCTGAGAGTGGATCAAAAACAGGTAAAGTGCTGTTTGACTTTGAAGCTGCAAGCGAAGATGAACTTACCGTCAGGGAGGGAGACCTGGTATACATTTTGAACGATAAGAAATCCAGTGATTGGTGGATGGTAGCCAGCGTGGATACGGAAGAGCGGGGAGTAATACCAGCAGCTTATATTGAGGTTACGGGTACCTCAACTTTGCAATCGCTGACAAACAGCTTTCAGAGAAAGTTCAAGTCGCCTCGCAAAAAGCGGGAAAGCCAAAGGGTTGAAAGGGAGGAGAAGGAGGCCAGGAGACTACAGAGGGACGAGAGGGATCGTGTGCGTCGTCAGGACGAAAGGGAAAGAAAGAGAAGGGAGAAGAAATCCGAAAAAAGCGAAAGGGCCGAAAAGAATAAGCCCAATCAGCATAGAATGCGCACATGGATTGATCGTTCTGGGTCATTCAAGGTGGAGGCTGAGTTCTTGGGATGCTCTGACGGAAAAATCCATCTTCATAAGGAAAATGGAGTGAAAATTGCTGTCGCAGCCATTAAATTATCTTCAGAAGACCTTGAGTACGTGGAAAGAGTCACTGGCATGTCACTTGAAGCGTATAAAGCAAAGGCCCCGGAGCCGCCAAAAGAGACCCAAATAGAGCCACCAAGGGAGAAGGTAAGAGAAGCAGCCAAGGAACAAGTCAGAGAACCAGTGAGAGAAGCTCCGAGTGTGCCAGGGTACGATTGGTTTGAGTTTTTCCTTTCATGCGGTGTCGACGTGAACAACTGCCAAAGGTACACGCTCAATTTCGAGAGGGAGCAGATGGACGAGAATATCTTGGAAGATATCACACCCTCCTTGCTAAGAACCCTCGGTCTCAGGGAGGGTGACATTTTGCGGGTTATGAAGTTTTTGGATGAGAAATTCAACAGAACAAAACATGTGGAGGCGTCGAAAACAGGCGGGCTTTTCTCCGCCTCTGATGGGTCTTTAAAAGATAACACTTCTCCCAGAAAAGCAAGTCCCGTATCCAAGGAAGGCTTACAATCACGCTTCGAAGATGACGCGTGGACTGTCAAGCCTGCGGCGAAGACAACGTCTCAGATGGAGCAAGGATCTCGGCCGGCTTCTGCCATTCAAACGCCTCAACTCACGGGCTCGCTTCAGGATCTAGTAAGCATCAAGCCAATTGCCAAAGAAGTACCCAAGCCGGTGAGCGCTGCGCCCACAGGTGGCCTCATGCCAATGCCTACCGGTTTTGTTCCTATCACCCTTGTGCCAACTGGGTACTCATCCGGGTTTCAAAATCAACCCACAGGTATCCAGGGTCAACGGACAGGAAACCTCCAGGGTCAACGGACAGGGTTCTTGGCTCAAACAACCGGATTTCAAGGTCAACCCACAGGGTACCAGACAACGTTTGGATTACCGAGTCAGCAGACAGGATTCCAGAAAAATTTTGGGGTTGCAAGTCAGAACACAGGCTTTCAGCCGGGTGTGCAGTCTGCTCAACAGACAGGATTTCAAATGCAGAACACAGGATTTGTGCCGCAGACGAGTTTCGGCATTCAGTTACAAAGAACAGGGGGTGCTCCTCAATCTGGTTTTCCACCTTTGCAGCCTCAAAAAACTCTTGATTCGGGAATGCAAGGATTGAGCATGAACTCCATGGCTACTGGGATGAACTCAATGTATCCTGTTGGTGGAAATATGTCCAGTGGAATGATCTCTGCGCCTTCCGGTATGAACTCCATGACCGGTGGAATGAACACAATGGGAGTGAACACGATGCCCACCGGGATGAATTCTATGGGAATGAACGCAATGCGTACCGGAATAAACACTATGGGAACTAATTCTGTGGGAATGAATTCTATGCCTACCGGAATCAACACTATGGGCGGAATGAATACTATGGGCGGAATGAACACCATGGGCGGAATGAGCAACTCGAATGGGTTCAATTCCATGCCTACCGGAATGAACACTATGGGCGGAATGAACGGAATGAATATGGGGTTCCCGTCGCAGTATGGCGGCTTGAGCCCCAGCTTTACTTCGAATTATCCAGCCAACATGAACACAGGATACAATTCGAATGGAGTTCCCTCCTCGAATTTCAACTCCAATCCACAGACAAGCTTCAACGCATTCCAACCTGCAACCTCCTTTAACCAGTCTGCTCCCGTGCTTCAGAGTCAACCTACTGGATTCGGATTCGGTAATCAGTCTTCAGGCTTGCAACCTCAGCAAACCGGTAAACGAGCAAATCTGGCAAATGCCACCGCTAATAACCCTTTCGGTTTCTAGTTGATATAAAAATGTACATGCTATTTCAGGTCAGAGTTGACGTGAATCAATTATCCTGGGAGCTGTCATATCTGAGACGAACAATTTAATCGATCAAATGTGCGGGCAAGCTCGGTTGGATGCAAGCTTCTTATACCGCTCTCCTGTCAGGGTGGAATACATCATGCGAGGCTGGAATGCCACCCTAGTAAGGCTTATTAAAAATTTTTGTTGATGATGTTGCATGATAAGGAATTCAAACTCGCTTTATTCGACAGTATCTGGCTAGCTTGGGGAGAGAATCAAGAGAAACTGTCATATGGTATGAGTCGCATGAAAACAACGCTTCCAAGATAAGAAAGGGAAAGTTATGTATGATCATTACTAGTTGCAGATGGCATACATGCTATTAGCAATAAATTTATGAGAACCTGATGGGAGAAACCGATGTCGTATACGACCCAGGTATAAATAGGCTGTAGAGCAACGTGTCCAGTATATGTATAAACGAGTGAAGGTCGAGATCATTGTAATCAGGTCTGATCACACCCCTATGATCTGTGATCTAGATGTGAAATATATACCGTATTCCTGAAGAGTGCTATTGAGAATAGATTATCTCATCTTCAATGATGCACTATCCATGAGGATGTTTTTTGCTCAGTGTATCCTCTCCCCATGTAGGCGGTGTTCACCTCCCGATGCACCTTCTGGATTGAGAGGCTGTTTTCGGTCAGCAAGGATGAAATCACAGATAAATGAAGCCCGCTCAGTCCACAAACTATGGAAGGACACTTTTGAGGAGAGAGTTTAAAATATATTCCGCCCCACAAGGGTAATTATTCGAGTTATGGCTAGTGTGATATCACATTTGGCTAATTGGTTATAGGCTTACTATTTAATGACAAAAGAAAGTTGCTTTTCCCCATTTACTTCTTTCACACTGTTCATCGCATTTCATATCCCTACACCCCATATGAAAATATATAATTCCCCGTGTTTATATTGACCTCAACTGTAAACATGGACGAGGAGATCAACGGGATGCTACCCGCTGAGACGCAACAGCAGAGAATGCAGAAAGAGGATTTTGATATGTGGATCAAGATGGCGACAGATAACAAGATCAACTCCGTTAACAGCTGGAATTTCGCTTTGATTGATTATTTCCACGATTTATCGGTGTTGCGAGAGGGCGATCAGATCAATTTTCAGAAAGCCAGTGCCACGCTGGATGGGTGTGTCAAAATCTATAGCTCGCGTATTGATTCCGCTGCCACTGAGACTGGTAAGCTTCTCAGCGGCCTCTCCACCAATAGGCTTGATAGAAAGGAAGCAGGGGATGATGACGAAGAAGCAGACGATGCAGACGAACAGGAAACAAAAACTAGGAAACGGAATGTCAAGAAGAAAGCTGAATCGACGCTTGCTAAAAGCCAGGATGCCTTGAAGGCTAAAAAAATGGATACAGAGCTCAGTGTTGATCCACTTTTCAAGAAAGCTTTGACAGATTTTGATGAAGGCGGTTCAAAGTCGCTTTTATTGCACATGTTGAAAGTGGATGGCGGATGTAGAGTGGTTTTCGACACAACGGGTGTCTTCAAAACCGAAACCACTGAAAAGGCTACCTCGAGCCAGCAAAATTGTGATGTCTCCGGACTGCGGCGATTCTTCCCGACGAATCTCGAAGATTTTTCTGTGTGCCCATCAATGCGAGAACTAGAGGCTATTTCTAATAGCGGGGATGGTCTGACTACTCTTTTGCAGAGTATGGATAACGTGGATTACGCAGATGATGAACCTCCAGAAGAAGTTGATTTCGACGACATTGATATGCCCGCAGATACCGGAACTCCAATGCGCTCGCATTTTTCTCTTGTCGGGGAAAACGATGACGAATTGTCTGGGCAGACAAAAGCTCAGGAACTGATACAATTCGATGAAGATGAGCCATCAATGGCCGATAATCACATGATGGAATATTTCGATACTCTGAATCGCGGAAACTGGTCAGGCGCTGATAGCTGGAAAGTTGCACGTTTGAAGAAGAGCTTTCTTAGACCGCCAGCACTTGAAACTCCTGCTGCTACCAAAAATATCAAGAAAGCTCACCTGAGAATCGATTTTCTCACTGAGGATGACCCAGATTTGTTTGCAAAGGGAACTTCCATCACACTGCCCAAAAGTAAGTGGATCTGTGAGACGCGACACCTTTTGCCTGAGGACAAGCAGTTCACTACGCGAAGGCTTATCCATTTATCCCTCAAACCTTCAAAGCTGATAAACACGCCCATTTTCAACAAGAAGAGGAAACAGCGATTCGAAAACGACTTCCAGCGAGCTGATGAAAACTTTTTCGCTGAAAACTTCAAAGATTTTGAAAAAGAAGGAGAATTGAGTAGACTCAACATTAACAGCAGAATCAACGACATCATCCAGCAGGATTTGGATGAGATCCATCAGTCCTTCGATGATAATTTTTTCAACGACGATGAAGAAAATTTAGAGCCCGCTTACCTAGATGGACTTGGTGAGATACCTGAGCCAGCAAAAGAGACTGGCTTCGGCTCTCAATTAATTGCCTCGCAATCTCGGTTCAAGCCAAATTCTATCAATTTCGCCCGTGTTGCCAAAAAAGTGGATGTAAAACTACTGAAAGACAATCTCTGGGACTCCTTGAGTAGCCTCAAGGAGAGAACTAGGCGAAATGACGCCGAGAAACAGAATATGGAGGAGGACACACATAAATCAGGCAACACTCAAATGAACTTTACAGAGGTGGTGGAGGAGCTTTCCACCAAATACACCCCTACCGAGAAGGCCAATCTATCGACAAGCTTTTGCTTCATTTGTCTGCTACATCTAGCTAATGAGAATGGGCTTTCTCTTGAGAGCAACAAAGACTACTCGGATCTGGTGATTAAATGAACGAGTTGCACCTTTAGCATTTATAAGTTTGCACATCTTTTAGCTTTTCAAATGTTCAGAAGCACGGTATTGCAGTCACTCAGTCTGTGAATGGATAAGCAGAAAATAACGCGCGATTATGAGAAGAGTTTGCTAGCTTCAACGTGTCAGCTTGAATGGCCATATGGTGCCAGAGCTTACAAAGCCAATACAGAGCATCAGGGCAGTAGAACTCGTGTGATGATTAACTAGTACTTTTGTGAAACTTGTTGTCTGGACAGAATCAGGAGTGAATTGATTTATATCTTCTGTGGATCAAAGTGTCTTGATCTTGATGTCAACATCGTCCACTCTCCATGTCTATGTGTGTGTGTGTCTACAATTCCCAGGGAGATGCAACTACTCACTTGCTGCCAATATTCGTAAAACCATGTAGGGTGGAGATTTGTCAATCAAATTTCGATTCCATTCATTGCTGGGATCGCCAGTCTGTATTGTCAGAATACACGTAGATGTAGCCATTCCTTCATTAGTGCGTATCCTTCATTTACCCCGGAGTATAGAATAGCCTAGATATTCTTTAGCGAGCGAGTTAGTACATTAAAGTACTTAAACAGGTCATGCCTTTATATGCTAATCACTCTAGCATGCACTTTAGATTACTCTCATCACTATGTTTCTCTATAGCGGTTGCTAAGTTCTTCTCGTCTTACCGACCGGAAGGCTCAATGCTGAAAGCTTCCGTTTAGAAGGGAGAACATAGGCGTCAAGCTTCTCATTCGACGAGCACTGACTTCACGAGTCGTCAATGGTGCATCCAAGGGTCTCGTGGTTATATGCACCGTTAACAATTAGCAGGTCGAGGGTGAGATGGCTCTTTCAGGTTGTGAAACGTTCGATACAGCTTTGGCTTTGGCAAACCCTACGTGGGATGCGATTTTTTCGACAGTCTTTACAAAAACCGAAAGAGAAGGCGAAAGATAATCTCATCCTCCCAATTCTTGATGATCTGATCTGCACCCAGTGCCATTAAATCCTGAGGTCTCATATTTTGCTTCCCGGTTAAGAGCCAATTTTCTTTTCAAGGTGAATCGATATCTCGTAATTTATACTCAGGCGAGCCTTGTAATGTTTCATAGGAGTGATGGAAAATGCTTATATCGTATTACAAAGAGAGTGAAAATCGACTAAGCAACCCTTAAAACAATTAGTATTACATTCAAAAATAGAATAAATCACCACTCTTGCGCCTTTACACCGTATGCGCTTCTCTTGGTGCCCCTTGCTGGAACAACAAGCTTGGAGCCACCTTCCAAAAACGAAAATGTGTCTCTCCTTTTGGTTTCGTAGGCCTCGATGAAGTCCTCCTTTTCGAGGGTGATTCCGATGTCGTCGAGCCCATTGACTAAGCAGTGCTTTCTAAAAGGCTCAACGTCGAAATGGTCAACAAGCACATTGCCATCAACGTCCTTAATTTGCTGGTTTGGCAAGTCAATTTGCAGAGTTGCCCCCTTTTTGGCCAAAGGGTAAATCGTGTCGACAATCACCTTTTGGTCTAGCCGAATAGGCAACAGCCCATTTTTGAAAGAGTTGTTGTAGAATATATCACCAAAGGATGGCGCAATTATGGAGCGAATACCAAAGTCTTTCAAGGCCCAGGGCGCGTGTTCTCTAGAAGAACCGCATCCAAAGTTGTCACCTGTAACAACCAGGATGCTGGACTTGTTGAAATGAGGCTGATTCAAGATGAAATCAGTGGGGACATCGTTGCCCTGAGCGTCCTTTGTGAAACGGAGCTCATAAAACAATCCCTTACTGAGCCCAGTACGCTTGATGGTTTTCAAAAATTGCTTTGGGATAATGGCATCTGTGTCAACGTTAGCCTTGTCCAATGGAGCAGCTATTCCAGATACGCAAGTGAAAGGATCCATGCCAGCAGGAGCGGGCTTGTCACCGTCTGATTGTGTCTCCTTCAGTTTGTGCTCGTTAGGAGGAATGTCTCTGATATGATCATCATCAACTTCGCTGGCATCTTCGTTGGATCCAGGAATCTCCTTTTCGTGTTCATAGACGGCATTTTGAAGTGCTTCATCTTCGTTAGAGCTGACTGAGATTCTAGGCTCATCTACCGAGTCTTGATATTGGAATTCTCTAATGTCAACAAAGCGACCAACTACACCTGCTGCTGCGGCCATAGCAGGGGACATAAGGTGGGTACGGGAACGCGCACCTTGACGTCCTTCAAAGTTTCTGTTGGAAGTCGAAGCGCATCTTTCTTCTGGGTCCAAAATGTCTGGGTTCATTCCGAGACACATAGAGCAACCAGCTTCTCTCCAGGTGAAGCCTGCTTCTTCGAAAATTCTGTCCAGCCCTTCACGTTCAGCCTGCAGCTTGATTAATCCAGATCCAGGAACTACAAGTGCCAGCTTCACGGAATCAGCCTTCTTATGACCACGTACGACTTTGGCTGCAGCGCGCAAGTCTTCGATTCTGGAGTTGGTACACGATCCGATGAAGACTTTATCAATGCTGATTTCTTTGAACGGAACGTTAGGCGTAAGCCCCATGTATGTCAATGCACGCTCCATTCCTGATCTGCCAATTGGATCGGCAACAGACATAGGATCAGGGACAGATGCAGTTATAGGCAAAGCATCTTGCGGAGAAGTACCCCAGGTGATGGTGGGAACGATATCCTTGGCCTGGATGACGATATCATGGTCGAAATGGGCTCCCTCATCTGTATACAAGGTCTTCCAGTAAGCTACAGCCTTTTCCCATTCGTCACCCTTGGGGGCTAGAGGTCTGCCTTTGACATAGTTGAACGTGGTCTCATCAGGACTTATCATACCAGCACGAGCTCCTCCCTCGATTGCCATGTTGCAGATCGACATTCTGGCCTCCATTGAAAGGGCTCTAATTGCTTCACCAGCAAATTCAATGACACATCCTGTACCACCCGCAGTTCCAATAACACCAATCACGTGCAACACCAGATCCTTGGATGTGATGCCCTCGGATAATTCACCATCGATGCGAATCCTCATATTCTTTGACTTGGCCTGGATGATGGTTTGCGTAGCTAAAACGTGCTCCACTTCAGAAGTTCCTATACCGAAGGCTAACGCTCCGAAAGCACCATGTGTAGATGTGTGCGAGTCACCACAAACGACTGTAGTTCCTGGCAGAGTGAAACCTTGTTCTGGGCCAACAATGTGAACAATACCTTGACGAGAGTCTCTCATACCAAAGTAGGTGACATCAAAGAGTTTGACATTCTCTTCAAGGGTTTTCACCTGAAGTCTGGAGTCTTCTTGTTTGATAAAGGTGTCAACGTCCTTCATGCTTTTACGCGAAACTGTAGGAATGTTGTGATCCACTGTAGCCAGAGTACAGTCAGTTCTTCTCACTTTTCTTCCGGCATCTCTCAGACCCTCGAAAGCCTGAGGAGATGTCACCTCGTGTACCAGATGGCGATCTATGTATAGAAGATATGATCCACTTTCATCCTTGTGTACGACGTGGTCGTCAAAAACTTTATCGTAAAGAGTCCTGGACATTTCAAGCTTGTTTTTATGTCGTGAGAAAAAAGAAAACTTATATACACCCAAATTTTTCGCGATGAGCCGTTACCGGCGCGGTGTCGGAGGTAATGCAGCCAATCATTTGGCGTAAGTTAGTCATCGTGCATATGTGATCAGCAGATGAGCTCAGCTAGTCAGAAAATATTAGCAATCTCGGCAAAACGGCTGTGACGTCTCAAAAAAATTCAGTGTAGGTCATATGAATTTTTTTGCTCCTGCCGTGTAATGCCATCTAGTCATGGCAGTTGCAAAAAGAAAACCCGACGAGGGGCTCGAACCCGCAACCTTTTGATTAAGAGTCAAACGCTCTACCGATTGAGCTAGCCAGGCTGTTATAAATACGAGGCCAAAAAACGGCTTATACCCAAGGGGAATGGTTTTCTCATTAAGCGCTCGATCAGCCCTTTGATCTGATGGTGTCAGACCAGAGGAAATTATTTTTAGGCTCTGGATTTGACCCGCTTAGAAGTGGAAGAGATATTTTGGTGAAGGCTTGGTTTGTCAATCGTGCTAGAGGCATCGTCCGCGTCATCCTGAAACCTATTCTGGAAGTTGAAGGTATTTAAGAATTACTTTTGATATAGTCCCATGTCTACTGTGATGCTTCTTTATCAAGTACGAGTTAAACTTACTAAAATCTCCTCTGGAACTTGCATGGAGCAACAATCCACAAATGACAAGGCAGTTCATTCGTGAAACTCCAAAATCACAGCATCACTGTCTTTCTGTGCTCTGTCGAGTGTCCGAAGGCAGTTTGATATACGTATACATCATTTAGATTTTTCAAAAATTGCTCCACGCATGTCCAGAATATGGCCTTTGAAAGAGGAAAAAGAAAATGAACATCAAAGGTCGCTCGAAATAGCATCAAGGGATCGAAATCGACATCTGCTTATATAGCTGCTTTAATACAAAGGTGTCAAGATTAGAGTAAGCAGGACCGTACAGCAGCGCTATATCCTTTTCCTATTGATCCACCGACGATGTCAGAGCGGGAGAAAAAAAATATTCAACCACTTCTCGGAGATTGAGTCGTAGTATAATTGATACCTCCATGCATAAGTACAACATTACTGCTACACTGCGAC
>JAKTTA010000384.1:0-15744 GCA_030580415.1 Citeromyces nyonsensis
GTTTTTCTTTTCAAAGATCTTTGCAAAAAAAGCAGCGAAGCGCTGGTGTACCACATAGATTGGATCTCCCTTCAAGTCGATGAGTGATTTTTCCGTTCTCCGTTGAAAACGAGCGCGAAGACCAGCACCACCGACTCGGAAATCCTGATACTTCGGGTTTTCGATTTCGGGAATGCCTCTATTGGACTCGGTGATATCGATTAGTCTCTTCATGCATAGAGAAAGCTGAATACTCCGTCTACGTGTCTGTGAGACAAAATAGTCCCATGACCGATTACCGTTGTCCATGAATAGAGGCGGAAAGTCAATGATTGCCGCACATAGCGAGGCATTTCTGGTAATATCCGAACCTAAGATGAAGTATCCTTTGTGCCGCTTTGGAGAGCCTTCCAGATGCACCGAATACGGACGGTGAGTCGAAAACCGCGGTTTAGCATGAAAAACAACTCTATCGACTCTTAATTGAGAGCTCATGTAAATGCGATCGAGCCGTCTGCGCGCTCCAACGTGAGCCGCATCGGGAACATTGGTGTATTAAAGAAGTTATTTATTCAAAAGTGCGCTAAAAATTTCAAAGTTGACTGGAGATAGAAACTCAATCATTTGAGCGAAAAAGAAGCCGTTTTTCGAGCATAGTGAGTGAACGGGTAAAGATAACTACATCAAATTATGTAACATTTTTTTTGGAAATTCATTCTCTGTCATTCCGGTTAGAAAAGAATCAGAATCTGACAAGATAAAGATCCTGTGCGAACTGTATGCCTACACAAACATGCTCGTATACTGACTAGAAAAGCGTCACATTCGCTACAACTCGTCGCCTCTGATGGGTTTATCCTTACACCTGCCTTACCGTTTTTCACGTGCACCAACCAAAAAGGCGTCACCTTGCATGAACGTTTTGACTGTATAGCTTCTTGCTTACGCTTCGTCGCAATTATTCTACAAAATGGTATCGGCCCGACTTGAACTCTATGACCAAATATCTACTCTTCGCATCTTTTCTTGTAAGATGCGCGTTCTTCTCGTTTGGACTCTACCAGGATAGACATATGGATGTAAAATACACAGATATTGACTATCTCGTCTTTTCTGATGCTTCACGTTACGTTTACGAGGGACTATCACCCTACCAGAGGGAAACGTATCGGTACACACCGCTTCTTGCTTGGATATTGGTTCCGAACAATTGGCATCCACTGTTGTACTCTTGGGGAAAGTTTCTTTTCATTGTATGTGATTTGCTTACAGGTTTACTTATCATCAAAATCCTCAAGCATCTGGGTGCGTCCCCTAAACGCACTTTGATTCTTTCATCTATTTGGCTGTTGAACCCTATGGTGATAACAATAAGTACGCGAGGAAGCTCTGAAAGTATTTTGACTGTTCTTGTGATAAGTTTTGCGTATTCATTGATCAAAGGTAGATATTTGACCAGTGGAGTTCTCCTGGGGACAGCTGTTCATCTCAAACTTTACCCAATAATTTATGCGCTCCCGGCCATTATCCATTTGGATAAAGGAGCCTCCTTCATTGATTTGCCCTTACTGCGGCTCGTCACAGGACAACGAGTCGGTTTCGCATTGTTTGGCGCTGCCTCATTCTTAACCCTAACTTTTGCCATGTATTGGGTATATGGTCTAGAGTTTTTGCATGAATCTTTCATCTATCACTTGACCAGAAGCGACCACCGCCATAACTTTTCACTTTACAACCTGCCTCTTTATTTGAGGTCCGACTCTTTTTTGAAGTCTTTGGCATTTATTCCGCAGATGGTGCTTGTATGTTTTCTTCTGCCACTGACATTTGGTAAAAGAAACATTTTGGCCACTTTCTTCATCCAGACTTTTGTGTTTGTGGCCTACAACAAAGTGATCACCTCGCAGTATTTCATTTGGTATCTGTGTTTGCTTCCCTGTTTCCTCAAAGACACGACTATGAGCATGGGCAGTGGAATATGTTGCGTTGCATTGTGGGCTTTATCACAGGCTGCATGGTTGTTCTACGCATACAAGCTGGAGTTTCTGGGAAACAATACGTTCTCAGAGCTTTTCATCTGCAATTGCATATTTTTCATGGGAAATGTATATCTTGCGGGCCGTTTTATAGACGACACATGCGCACGCACGAAGAAGGAGAAGACTGATTGATAAAATTTTAGTTTTTTCAGGTTGACAGCGTTTAGAATCCTGTTCCGGAATAAAATGTTGTGGATAGAATCCTCAAAACAGGGCAAGAGAATTTTTATTGACATTTGTTTAAGCTTGACAACTTCGAGAACCTATTTTTCTTTCTCGCACCTCTCTGGCAGTTTACCCAAGTTTAGACATTTGCACGACCTTTTAATTTTCAAATGTCTCGTCTGGAGATCTACTCACCAGAAGGTCTCAGGATTGATGGGAGGCGTTGGAATGAGCTCAGAAACTTTGAATGCAGCATAAATACTCATCCCAACTCTGCGGACGGGTCATCGTATGTCAGACAAGGAAATACTCAAGTCATGTGCCTTGTGAATGGGCCTCAAGAACCAGCGAATAGAAATCAGATGCTACTTGATCGAGCGTCGTTAAACGTTTCTATCAATGTGGCTTCGTTCAGCACGGCAGACAGAAAAAAGAGATCGAAAGGAGATAGAAGGATTCAAGAACTTAACACAATTCTCGAGAGAACCTTTGAAGAGGTCATCGTTGTGTCTAACTATCCTCGTACCTGCATAAGTGTGAGCATCCATGTGATTGCACAAGACGGTGGACTATTTGCTGCCTGTGCGAATGCGATGACGATGGCGTTGGTGGACTCAGGGATCGCAATGTATGATTACGTTGTCTCATCGAGTTCCGGTGTATTTGACGTCACTCCCCTCCTGGATCTTAATCACTTAGAGGAATTGGATGTTCCATATCTAACGGTAGGAATTGTTGGCAGCTCAGATAAGATCTCGCTTTTGCTTTTGGAAAATAGGATGCCTCTCGATAGGATGGAGGGTGTACTGGCAATTGGAATTTCGGGTTGTCATCGCATACGAGAGATTATGGATGCGGAGGTGAGGCGACAAGGTGCACAGAGATTGTCTAAAATGATCAACAACTGAGTTTAGATTCGTCATTGTTGAGCAGGAAAGACCTATTCGATTTTATGTATTTTGAATGGAGAAGTGTATTCGGAACAACACGTCAAAGAGTCTCTTTAGTGTAGTAAAAGGGAAGAAAGGGGCGAGAGAGTAACTTGCCGTAAATCCCCACAGTTAAACGCAGGACGCAGTTTACTTAGTCAGAGCTCTAGTTAAGTAATCGCAATGATTCTGATCCGAAATTGGTATCTTTTGTAATAGATGATAGGTTTGATTTTGGTCTTGAACGTGATACTGGAGTCTTGATTTTTTTTATCATGGTAACTTCGTTGCCATAGTCTCACCTATTCAGTAATGTGCAAAAATAAGTATCATGTAACCTAATTGGCAGTAATAACCTTGAATGGGGCGTCTGGGGATATGTGTTAATCCTCAGGGAGAAACAATCGTCTGCAAAGTCGGTCCCAGCTTCAATAGGCTCCATTTATTTGACCAGATCGATAGAAGAATTTCAGATGGAGGGTAGCACAACATACCTAACGCGCTATTGCCTGTGCACATTACTTGAGTAATCAATTGGCTACGTTTGTGTAATTAGATAAATAATAGATGACCAGGGGCGATAATTCTTCGGAAATTATGTATTAATTCACTCTCTAGAGACTAGGGGATATCTGTGACTTACATAAGTGCCACTTCTCATTTTCAAGCGGCGCCACCCGCCAACCGATTAGGGGCATGATAGATACATCTCACCTCTTTCTACGCCTACTCACTTACCGTCACCCTCACAGCATCTCAGAAACGCAAAAACAAGTAATCTATGCTGATAAACTGCATGAATGATTAGCTCCAGGTCACTATCTGTAGCCCTTGTTCTGTCTTTGCGTTTGAATAATCATTTCCTTCCTGTGCCAAATTCAATACGATTTTCATGGCCTTTAGGATTCTTCCATTACTGTCAAAAGAATGCTGATTTTTCAAGGCAATTTCATTACGCTCTCTTTATTTCTCATGACAATTTCATGAAAAAAGCGGATAAAATCATGCTGAAGAGCCCTGGATTGATGACAAGAATGCTGCATTCGTAATTGGTAAACCATAAACATAGGAACAGATTGAAGTTTTTTTACTCCTTTTGTTATTGCTACTGCCTGCATGGAAAAGTCTATTGGAGACACCTGCTCAGAATCCTGCTCAGGAACCTTCGCAGGTCCCCTCTCAGGGTCCATCTCAACCGAGCCACTAGTTGGAAATATCCTTTTCGAGTAGTTAAAAAAAACCCTTGCACCATTCCTTGATCTCGCATGGTTTCGAATAGAGCTCTGGCTGTGAGTCTCATCGCCATAAGAATTTTCAATGCGGTTACAATAAAAACGTTCTTTCAAGCTGATGAATACTGGCAGGCTTTGGAGCCTGCACACTCAGTCGTGTTTAAGTATGGGTACCTTACATGGGAATGGAGAGAAGGTCTTCGAAGCTTTCTTCATCCTCTGATATTTGTTTTTCCCTACAAAATCAGCTCCGTCTTCACAGGGAATTTGAGCTATTGGTTTTCGTTGTACCTTCCAAAAATACTTCAAGGCACATTGACAGGGCTGGGGGAATTTTACTTCTATCATTTTGTTAAAAGGATCATTCATGATAATCAGGATGTTGCCACAATTGCTCTTCTTATGCGACTGGCCTCACCTTTCAATTGGTACTTTTCGACAAGGACATTCTCCAATAGTCTCGAGACCGTGCTGACGGTGGTGGCTTTGTATTATGTTGCTTGTACTCTTCATGTGGGATCTTTCCACAATTTAGCAAGGACTTTCGCGCTAGGAATGATCACTTGTTTGATCAGACCCAGTAATGCTATAATTTGGCTTTACTTGGGTACTCTCATTCTATATAAGGTGTCGAACTCACTCAAAGTAGCCACGATAGGTGCTTTGACTGCTATTATCATCACTCTATTTGGTGCTTTTGTTGATTTTCTGTACTTTGGGGAAATTACGTTGCCCGTTGTTAAGTTTTTCCGCTTCAATGTATTCAACTCATTCGCGACGTTCTACGGAAAAAACGATGCATCATTCTACATCTCTCAGGCAATGCCTATCATAATGCAGTCGTACACACCGTTCTTTGCAGAAGCAGCTTGGAGGTCACTTTCGAACAGAGACACGTCCACATATCATTTTGTCGGTATCATAATAGTATATGTGGCAATACTTTCAATATTGCAGCATAAAGAATTTCGGTTCATCTACACGCTGGAGCCTCTGATGACTTTCATTTCGTCTTTGAGTGTACAAGGTTTTTTTCGGAAACGTAAAACGCTCATGTACAAACTTACAACGTTGGTGATTGTGTTGAACTGCTTCATTGCATACTATTTCACTCGGATTCACGAAAGAGGTGCAATAGAAGTCACATCCGTTATTCGAGGGCTAGTGCTAAACAGACCGGAGAGGCGCACGTCGGTGGGATTTCTAACACCTTGTCACTCTACACCTTTTCAATCGCATTTTCACTTAGATGAAGAAACAGCTCACATATGGTTTCTGACATGTGAGCCCCCCACTGAGGGAGAAGTGAGCATTTCACAGTATATGGATGAGAGCGATGAGTTCTATCATAATCCCGCAATGTATTTATTACAAAATATGCCCATGAACGGAGCAACGAGTGAGCATGCTAAATACCCTCACGAGTGGCCAGACTTTCTTGTAATTTTTCAGCACATGGAGCTCTTCATGAATGAGTGGCTTCAGGGATCGGATTACACGCTGTGTCGAAGAATTTTCAATTCACAGTTTCATTGGGATAAGCGGAGAGAGGGTGACATACTAATTTATGAGCGGGTGAAATAGTCATTCAAACGAATGGATCATCAGTTCACTTTTCTTGGACGCGGATATTATTCTCGAATTCAGATGAGGAATAATCGCAGCGATTGCACGAAAGGGCAAGCTAACAGGTTTAGTTCAACGTGGGCTCCCCACGATGCGAGAAGAAAATGCAAATTTGCATCCAAAGGCAGGACGGTTCAAGCTTTGCCCTCAGTTTCCGAAACATAAAGGTACTCATTAAGTCTCTTTATAAGCTGCATCTCACATTATCCGTTCAATCATGCCCATTCTGGGGATATTCTTTTTCCGCGCAAAGAACGGCAAACAAATCTAGTTACGCGTGTACAGTAACTATCTTACGTTCAACTATGGAGTATATTCACAAATTGAAAAATAAAGCGTATGCTGTAGATTTATCAACTCTCAACGCGAGTGTCAAAGAAAGAAAAAAAAAATGAGCCAGCCATTTACATGGATGCATTCATATTAATTCAGGAGGGTGCGAAAGTGAAGGAGAGTCGATGTGAAATAATGCGACCTTCCTCATCGGAGGTTCTTTAGGCATTTGCTTCAAGGAGATGGCCTAAACTTAGGTTCAGAGATGGCCAAAACCTAAAATGCAACGGGTCGTGCAGAAGCTATATCAAATCTCACATATTTTTTTTTCACATTGCATGACGATGTTACTCAACTTCTATAGTAGTGATGAAACTTGATCGGAAAGTTTCCGTCAAAACAAAAATGTCATTTTACATGATATTGAAGAACATCCGTAAACCTGTGAGTGCGGTATGACAAAATGGCAGGCGCTGCTCGTCTGTAAGCGTCCTCGAAATCCATTTTAAAATGCCGATTAGTAATTAGTACAAGCTAAATTATATGGCTGTTGCCGACTTCACTTCAAGCCTCAGATATACCCGCTGCATAAAATCAATTCAAGCAGTGAGGAGCAAAGTTGGAGAAAGTTAAATCAATGAAAAAGGTCGTTGAATTTGAGAATCAAATTTCTAAGCCAGAAACCACACTTATGTTTACAATATTTTCTTCATTTGGCGTTTGCAAGAAAGCGGAGTCATACCATATACATCAGTCACGAACGCCCAGCATGCCAGTGGAGAACAGTGCGATACTCTTGTCAAAACCACACCAGATTCTTGTCTCAAGAGAGAACCTAGGGTTTCCTAATGGTGAAAAAAACATAGCTTTGCGTCCGTTTAATTTATTCACGTCTCTTTTCCTTCGGACAGCCGGCTGGGCTGAAGAATTGAGGATCTGGAGGGTAAATACCCTCAGTAAGGCTCGAACTAGAGAAAACATTTTAAAAAGGAAAAAAAGAAAGTGGGACGATGAGCGACGTCTTTGAAAAGTTTCACACCTATGACTTCGAAAACTTCTCTGAGTATCAGAATGGATTGAAATTGGTATTTCAGCAATATTTGGAGCATATGGCACAGTCAGAAGACTACAAAATAAAGCAGGTGCAGAATGTCAATGAGCCTTTGAGCGAGGGGTCCATTGATCCCAAAGCAAAGGAGCAGCTAATAGCACAAGCTAAGGTTTACTTTTTTTGCGAAAAGACGGGGGAGATTTTAAACTTGGAGGATTACGAAGCATGGAAAAAGACAAAAATGCAGGGGTCCAGCTATCAGAAAATAGTAGAACTCATAGTCAGCGGCCAGCCTGTTCCTGGCATAAAGGAGATTCCTGATGTTGTCTTGGGAAAAGAGGAGGCTTCAGCTCATGAATTGAAGGAAAGAAAAAAGCCGTGGGAGGAATGATTTCTTTCAATTTATTATTTGAGTAATCTCATAGTGAATTCGAATGCTGCAAGAGCTCCCGCGTTGGCTGGGAAAGATCTCATTATTGAAGGCAGGAACCCTTTAAAGAAACCTCGTAATCCTCCTCTTTCCAAATGTACATATTTCACAGTGTCCCAGTATCTAGTGAATCGAGGCTTTTCTATGCTATCCGTCATGATAATTTGTTTCACCACATCCGAAGGGTATGCAAAAATCCAGAAAACAGTGGCTGACAACCCACCTGCCCAAAAATTGATAGAGCCGATAGACATAGTTGTGTTTTGGGTGAACCACTGAGTGAACAGCTCATAAGATCCCCACCAAAATACGAAATTTGATCGGAATATCATAGTAGGGATCAGACCTTTGTACAAGCTTCTGAGCCCATCATTTCTGAAAAGCTTGAGCACGCAATCTATTGGTCCGGAATAAAGTTTTGTACCTGCATCATACTGGACCTGGAGTCGAGCTTTTACCGTTTCCACAGGTGCTGCAACGAATGAAACGGTCCAACCAGCCCCCAAACCAGCAAGGCAATGTCCCAATAATGGAAGCTTAGAATCATCAGGGTATATACGTTCTTTAACCAGTCTTCGATATATTGTGAGAGATCCTAGCATAACAGAGTCCATCATCACCCAGCCACACATGGGAGGTGTTATTCCTTTGAAAAATCCTGGAATGCCTTCTTTCTTCAATGTTTGTAGGACGCAGTCTAATGGGCCGTTGAATCTGCTGGATGTCTGTAGCCGCACCTTGACTGTATCAAAGGGGTGACCTATTAGGTTCTTGGCTACGCCCGAGGAAATTCCGGCAATGAAACCATCAATTTTAGCTGGGGGGCTCTCCGACATCTGAAAAAGATGTTCAAAACTACATTATTTTACACCAGCTCCTCTCGTGTATTATGTAATAATGCATTATGTGGTTTTGAGTCCGACATGCATTGAGCTGCATAATATCTTGCATCAAACTGCCTTTTATGTCAGATCCAGCATGAGCTTGCATCAAACAGCGTTAATTGACGTCCGCTTGCATGACGCACACTAGAATGCCGGGTCAGGCTGAGAAGCATGTCACAATTCTCGAGCCTGTTGAAATTTGAAGTAAGCACCTACGAGTTTCAGTCTAAAAGTTGATTCATGATCAGCCTTTGCCAATTTTCGTGAGATGAAACTGATAATCGGTAACGTCTTCTAGGTAGAGATTTCTCTACATTATTTCAGCTCTCTGCAAGAATTTTTTGATTGACTATTTACCGTAGTTTTATCTACAATTTTTTCACTTAAAGAGCTCTAGAAAAACCTGGAAGCAAGAGGAAAGGATTTTCCATTCTTTCAATATCAGCCCCTGTGCATCTCCGAGACTAGTTCGTATGCATGCTTTACTCCTCTCGGATATCACGGCCAGTGTG
Organism: Citeromyces nyonsensis; assembly: GCA_030580415.1. Lineage (NCBI taxonomy): Eukaryota > Fungi > Ascomycota > Pichiomycetes > Pichiales > Pichiaceae > Citeromyces > Citeromyces nyonsensis. The sequence continues at coordinate 9,121 of JAKTTA010000384.1, forward strand.
AAAATCAGTGAGATCTACTTACTCACGTATGTCACCTGATTGAAAGGCGTTTTTCACCTACTGCTGTATATTGATAGGAATAAGAGGTGAAGGAGCGACCACGTCCTTAGAACTATCCGATTCAAATGTCCCTATTTGTGCACAATTTATCATGATTGAAGCAAACTCAGATGTTTATGAATAGCCGTTTGAAACCATGCGTTGTCTAGTCCTCTATTCACACTGACAACCGATCTCAGTCATGAACAAGATATTGGTTTTCGACAGGGATTTTAGGCTCGCTCTGATAAGCAGAACTTATGATCAATACATTACGGAAAGGATTTCATACAATAGTCGATTCGGACCCATGAGCCTGATCTACTGCGCCATGGGGTTGGTGTTTGAAAGCTGAAGACATAGATGTACAATTTTTGGGAAACTGTCATAACTTCTAGGATTTGGGCCCGAATTCATCAGAAAAATGAATCAGCTTAACTTGATGCAGTTGAAAAGGCATGCTGCAGCGTTTGATTAGAAAAATTCTACATTCTCAAAGGTTCTTGCCAAAGCATCCTAGCAGGAAATGCGAATCAAGCTATCAGCATCAGCATAGACGGGAATTGTTTTTTTTTTTATCGGGTGCTTCAAAATTTAAGAGAATGAGTTATGTGTTCTACAGTGAGGAGCGAGCACACTTCACCGTTTATACACATTTTTCTTTCCACACTGTTTGAGAGAGGTGGAGAATTAAATTGTCCCCCTACCCCAACTTCAGTCTAATAACATAGTGAATGACAGCGACGTTTTTTTATTTTTGGAATATGATATTCGAGCAATAGGTGAAGAGTTCAATCAAGAAAGAGAACAAAAAAAAAGGCGCTTAAACTCCAATGAAAAAAAACCTCAACTTTTTGCTCGCAACTTTGTTCGCTTCCATATTCATCCCGCGGCCACACCTGCTCAGTAGATATAGATATATATATATATATATACTGACCCAAAATAAAACAAAACCATGGCAGCATCAGTAGAGGCTTTTGGGGAGATAGTTGGCCAGTTCAAAAGCGATCCCAATCAAACTGATCCATTCTCGTTGGTAGAGGGGTTCCGAAGAGTGACTTTGTCTATGAATGTATCTGGTCTGCACAGCAATAGGAACGTTCAAAACTGGGCATTGGAAACGAAGTTTTGGTGTTTACTTTCAGAATTGATCAGGTTCCGTAACTACCGCACAATTACACCCTCTACAACGAAAAATGAATCTGATGTCGACATGCGCGAATACATTCACTCCAAGAGTGCCAGTCTTCAGGAAAAGTGGATCATCATTTCGTGGCTGATGAGCAACCCTCGTTTGGAGATGTTCGAGACTTTTGAGCCGCTAGACGAGGAATCAAGTTTTTTCAGGAGCGTCTTTCACCTATTAATAGAAAATAAAGTGGAGGAAGCCATCACCAAGTGTAAAGAAAACAGTAATTGGCGCTTGGCTATGGTAGTATCAGGACTTACGCATTACGAGAACCGACTTTTATGGCGTAGAACAGTCTTTCAGCTGAGCCAAAGTCCCCAAATCAATAAATTTGAAAGAGCCATATACGGATTTATGTGCGGAGACGTGGATTCATGCTTCAGTGTCACAGAGACGTGGGAATCTAGGCTTCTGGTGTGCGTAAATAATATGTATCAAAGTGAGATGGAAGATGAGGTGATTGCGGAAAGGGCTCGAATGAAGAAACCGGTGGAGAACGAAATCCTTGCAATGGGCGTTCCGGTCAACCGATTTAGTAATTATAGAGAGATTTTTTCGCACGCTGTCAATACAAAAGACATGCTCCCAGATCCTCTGTATATGTTTTTAGAGTCGCTGATTACAGGTGACATGGCTGAACTCTTCAAGGATTCCATCAGAGCCCTCGAAGTATCTGGAGAAAGCTTTTCTGTCGAGTTATTGAGAGTGATTGTTCACTTTGCCCTTTTCATGAAGTTTGTCGATGAGTCCGTTGTTACAGACGCTGATGTCTGCAAGCTTGTGGAAGTATACAAATCTCAAGTTTTGTCTCATAGCTTCCTTCACCTAGTGCCCGTTTATCTCTCCTTTGTTCCAAACGAAGACGCTTTTGTGTCAAGTTACTGTGAGTTCTTGACTCATGTTGCAGATCGAAGTCAGCAAGTGGCTATAATGAGAGACTTGCAGCTTCCCCTGGAGCTCATCTTGAAAACACTGGTGGGAAAAGTTTTCAATGAGACTGCTTCACAGTATAAAAGGTCAGAGGGGTATGTGACACTTTCTGAGCCGAATGAAGTTTCCCAATCGGACAGGTTACAGATAGACGTACTGGGCTGGTACTTTGACAGCAACATGGTGGAGGATGCCGTTGAATGCTCTGTAATCCTTTTGAGAAGGCTGTTGCTATGTGGCAAATTCAATGCAGCCATGCAATTGTCGTCTTGTTTCGACTTGAATAAGCTTTACAACGACTACAGCCTGAAAATCGAGTACATGAAAGTGCCAGACACATTTTTGGCGGAGCTGAAAAACCATTGTGCGTTGATTACGTCCCTTGAAGCGATTCAGAAGTTTGAGGTGTCTGATACTTATGTTGAGAATGTCATAAAGATCACGACAGAGACCATGAAGAGCTACTTGGTAGACGTGGAGGATTCTCCTGTATTCCAGGAGCTGAGATTTGTGTACGTCACCTATCTGCTGAACGCTCTGTTTGATTTGCTTGTCAAGACCAACGTGGCCCGGTTTGTAAAACAAGCATTGGAACTTATTAACTTGATAAGCGATGAAAAGTTCGAGTTCTACGACATATTACTAGCGACGGAAAACTTGGACAAGTTCTTATACATGTATGCAAATGCTAGCTTAGCCGTGGCGTGCTTATAACTGGTCAGTTGAGAAAGCTTCATCTTCTAGAAGCTTTATGTTATGGCTGATCTCGTCGCTTCAGGTTATTGTGATGAAATTGCAAAAGCGAGGATGCCGGAGAGTCAAACAACTGATTGTCTGTAAAAAATGATTTATAGGTTCGATTCAAGAAGCGTCACTGGCGTGGATGGTGCATCAACATGAGCTCGAAATTTTACCATTTGATCAGTAGCCGGGTGCGAACAGACGGAAGTCTCAAACAACCAAAGATAGACTTATAGGCCGTCTTCTATCTTCTAATAATAACTCGTTGCACCCCACTTACAGAAAGCCGGTGATAAAAATGCATTCGTCATAGAATGATGAGTGTGCTGTTGTGTCCCTTTACCGAAATCTTGACCATCAATGCAGAATTTGAACCATTTATGCATCAGGGCAGTTGTACCCAGAGAGTGTTTAAAGAAAGACTTGTCAGTCAAATAAACCCTATTTCGCGATTGCCTATACGAGCAGCTCTTCTGTGAACCAACTAAATCATTTTTGCCGAACTTGTGCTGATATATCTCAAGCTGTTACTTACTCAGTTAGCATTCATGAGATACATCCTGTAAAAATTTCAGATCAGAATTTCGAATTTAATACACACTTCGTATGTCTATGCCTTAGGCCTGTAAAGTGACCAGATTCGGGCGGTATTCATGTTGCTAAAGCTCAAGTATGTAGAGGGATATACCAAATTTATTCGTGCCATGAGACAATCTGAATTTGTCCTTTTACAAGTTTTGTAGAGGGGGAAGAAAAAGCGTCTTTCTCGGAGATCGACTCTAAGCATACGCCCACCTCCAAGCATCTTCTTTCCGTAAAAGCAAGCTTTATAGTCCTGATACGCACTCGGTCATCAGTAATTTCCATTAGCTGACTCACACCACAGATCAGCTTCTCAGCTACAGTAAACAATCATTGGTAATACAAAACTCTAGAGCTTCAAACGGCAAATAGCTTGATTATATTTATACACACTCTCGAATGGCCAGATTTCGGCGCGTCTCGCCGGTCCACTCAAGGAGAAGATCACGGATTTTCGAGGGTCGAGACCAGCATAGCCCGACCCATTACCTTTGCAGATAGACAGCCGTCAGTGAATCCATTGCTGCTCTGATTGCCACAAATTTCGTTGAAATTGAGAATCAAGGAAGGACAGTGGTAATGAAAAGAGCGTGAGAACACAGCTATTAGAACTCAAGAATAAACAATGCCACGAGCTAACACAACCCGTATTCGCCCTTCATCAACACTATCATGACACACTGCAACAAACTTGTTGTGCTTAAAACTCCATCACCTGCTATGTTTACAAAATTGACCCTGTACACATACAATTATCTGTTCTACTTAGGAAACTATTCTGTATCCATTGACGATCACTCACACAAGAAGAAGAACCTCCAAGGAAGAGAAATCGGGAGACAACGGCATCAATTCAGTGTGCTAGCCTTGGAGTAAAGCAAATCCACCACGGTAGACATACTTTTAATCAGACTCAAACTAGTATCATAATTCTCATCAACTTGTGGCTCATTGTAAACAATGAGACAGTTGTTTCCCTGGTCCAAAACGCCGTAGAAAACTCTATCTAGGATCATCTGACTCAACTTGCCCTCGATAATAGAATCACTCAAGCCAATCATAGAGGAAATATGCGAAATCTCGATGACAGAATAGGGCTCAATTAATTTCAAGAGATTAGACGAGAATAATGAATCGTAAAGATCCTTTAAATGAAGTCTTATGATAACGTCCTGGGTCAGCTGATCTGAGTAACTGCTCAATACAGACTCGAATTCTTTCAAAGATTTGTTATCATGAGCTTTGGCAATGGCAACCATAGCTTCGATTTGCTTATTGTGGGTGAACGGAGCGACATTTTTATGTGCAACGAGTGAGTTCACATCGGTAATAAGCCCCAGCATGATTTTACACAGCAACATGTATTTGACAACCTTTGTGGTTTTCACTTCATCCGAGCTGAGTTGATAATTCTCAAAAGCTTCATAGAAGTAGGAATAAGCAGTTGAAAAGTCCTTATCCTGAGCATTCAAAATTCCAGACGTGAGATCTAGCTCTGCTTGTAAAGAGGACGGACAGTATATTGAGTTTGCAGATGTTTTGGCCGCCGTGAGAGCGGCGCGAGATTTTGCGTAGTTCTTCAGATTGAAATAATTCTTGCTCTCTAGGAGCTGAATTTCCACCAAGGACGATTTATCGTCCAATTTTTTGAATTCTCTGGAAAGCTGGTTGATAATTTCGAGAGATTCTTGAGATTGAGTCTTGATGAAAAAGTAATTTGCAAGACGCACCTGCAGCGCCTGTCTCAGAAATAGCCTTTTCTCTTCTTTGCACCACTCTATACAGTTCTGTGTTATTTCGATTACTTGGTCCACTGAATTTGGAATCTTCTCGAATGAATCAATCAAACTTCTTAGAATTTTGGACGTCTTTGACTTGGCAAAAATGTTCATCATTTGCTGGCATTTTCCAATCAAATCTTTCAGCTCCGTCTGCTTTTCCTGTTTTGAGTATAATTGACCCAGTTCGATAATGGCATTTTCCAGAAGCCCCAGTTGTGGTTCTGTCTTCTGAGCATCCGAGGAATCCTGAATTATTTGACAATAGAGTGTCTCAGCCTTGGAGTAGTTTTCTTTTTCAGCCTCAGATCGGGCATCTTGAATGGATGTCATTTGTGGGTGGCAAAATAAGAGTTATTTTGGTGCTAGGATGCGGACGGATGTTTTGTTGTCAAGATATGCTTCCGAATCGTATGCAAAGAAACGGGAAACTCTAGTCAAGCAGATCGCCGGACCGAAGTTTGAAACCAGTACAAATGCTATTCAAATGTTTTACCTGATCAGTGGTGAGCAAAGGTCAGAACAACTAAATCTATGCGAAAGAGACAGCAAGCAAGTTACGAGAAATACAGCTTTACGGAGATGACTTGCCTCGACGAAAGTATTGTGTTTTCACTCATGGCGTAAGCCTTGATCAAAGTCACTTTTCATAATGTCTTTTTGCACGAAAGTCGGGAGGGGCAAGAAGAGGGGAAGCTCTGAACATCAACGATAGTTCAACTCAAGCCTCGTCTAATTTGCTCAGCATTTCCAACAACAATGCTGCAGTTTAATTCCAGGCTGGTTTAGTTTGCTCAGGGCTGAGTGGCGGTGGGGAAAAATAAGGCGGTCGTTCAGCACCTCACTGTGTGGTGGTGTAGTGGACAGAGCCATCAGATGCTTCCGTACAACGATGCTACAGTTCAATTCCAGGCTGGTTTAGTTTACTGAGGGCTGAGTGGCGGTGGGGAAAAATAAGGCGGTCGTTCAGCACCTCACTGTGTGGTGGTGTAGTGGACAGAGCCATCAGATGCTTCCGTACAACGATGCTGCAGTTCAATCCCAGGCTGGTTCAGTTTACTGAGGGCTGCGTGGCGGTGGGGAAAAATAAGGCGGTCGTTCAGCACCCCGATGTGTGGTGGTGTAGTGGACAGAGCCATCAGATGCTTCCGTACAACGATGCTGCAGTTCAATTCCAGGCTGGTTTAGTTTGCTGAGGGCTGAGTGGCGGTGGGGAAAAATAAGGCGGTCGTTCAGCACCTCACTGTGTGGTGGTGTAGTGGACAGAGCCATCAGATGCTTCCGTACAACGATGCTGCAGTTCAATTCCAGGCTGGTTTAGTTTACTGAGGTCCCTGGCCTCCGAGGAGACGAGGGATTGTA
>JAKTTA010000385.1:0-15702 GCA_030580415.1 Citeromyces nyonsensis
CTCCTGTGTGAGTCTCTTGACAACGCTGCGATTCCAAGAAAAACCTCTCCTCCGCTTCAGGGTCGCCAGATTGTTGCTTCACATAAACCCTCATGCGACGTTTAATGAGGCAGCTACCATCTAAGAACTTCTATGCTGGGCCTGGGTCATTAATAGCCAATCTTTTTTGCCCTCTGGCACGCACACACTCTTCAGCCAAACACCTCCTTCATCAGTTGACCTCAGATTTCATCACTCGAAATGCAACCTTGTACGATCAGTTTTCAATACAAAGAAGAAGATGGAAGACCAGACTTTCTTCTCAATCTTACCTTATGACCTTGGTCGAGGTGAGGAAATTCAGACGCGGGCCGCAAACCATTCCCGATCGTTCCCACAATAGTAATTGGGCATGCAAAAACTCAATAACGGTTCAACAGGTTTTGAAGTGCACCAACAGATTCCAAAATAGTGCAGAACTGTGAATCTTGCAGCAAAGACACTTTTCGTGGTTCTCTGATAGAAATAAGGGAAAAGGTTGTCTGTCACATGCTCTACGGACCGCGAGCTTCGAGGAAACCGAAAGGGTTGTCTGTCACATGCTCTACGGACCGCGAGCTTCGAGGAAACCAGAAATATAATCCAGCGGAATTCTCATGGCTGACGAAACGTTCCTGATAGACTTTGTCGGAAAGCACTTTGCTGGTGGGCTTGAAGCCGACGATAGCTGCTAGTGTACTAGCTTATTACAAGCAGAATCGCTTTGAGATTATCCCCAAGGACGAATCGAAGGTTGACGAAAGGGATGGAGGTTCAGACACCAACAGAGAAGCAGTAGATAATGTAAAAGCATGCTTTTACGAGTCAGTCTTTCACAGCTCAACAGATTCTCACACTGTCTTTGGAAAGATGAAGCCCTATACCTTGAAACGCCATAAACGGTGGACAATTTCACAAACGGGCATCGTACTTACTGGAACTCACTCATGGACATCTAATCGTAGTCTGCTGTTCATGAACGATACACCTCATGCAGCGCGAGATCCATATGAATGAGGTACAACGTCACCCATTTTCCACTGCAGCAGCCTTTCCAGCTCCTCCTTCAACACTTCCCTTCAGGGACAATATAATTACAACATCAAATGTCACTGATGAACACTTCCGCTCCGCTTCAGAGTTCATCACTGCTCATTAGCCTCCTTTCTCAGATTGTCCCACTTGACAAACTCCGCAGGATCCCTGAGAAACTTTTCAATGTTGAATACAAAGAAATTAACCTGACTGGTGATTGTGTGGAAATTTTTCTCTTCTCCCGTTAGAAAACTCACATTTTCCTTGGAACAATCGGCAGCAACATGGGCGAAATTCTGTCCCATGTTACTCAGCATCTTTCCTAATATCAGCCGTAGGTTCTTCTCCTCGATAGCGTTGATCATAGCCAAGTTAGACTGGTTGTTCATATCCACCTCGAGCTTGAGCGGCTTTTTCGCATTGGCCAAGTACTCTTTAGGAACAATCAGCTTTATCGGAAGCTGGGTTATATTAAATTCTTCAAGACCCTCAATCTCGAGAACAAGTGTATCGCGCTCAAACTCCAGTTCCAAACAGTATATGGTGTTGTATGGAGTTTCTTTATAAATTCGAACGCTGCTATTCTGGAAGCGGCTGACAAACCGTTTCAGTTCTTCGTCTCTCTTGGAAACGGTGCGAACGGCTTCTTTTCTGGTGGGCTCTTCTGCAGTTGCATCTTCTCTCTGCTTATTGACTTTCTCTGATTCAAGCATTGCCTCTTGTTTCTTAGAAGAAATGGCCCGAACAAACTTGATGGTATCCTTCTTTTCCTGACTTAAAAACTCCTCCAAATACTTATCCATCGTCATAACCATACTGGACAAGTCTGTTCCTCTCACCAGTTTTATAGGAGAATCACTTTCGTTTTCCTTCTTTTTGTTTCCGCCCTTTCCTTTTGTCCTTTGCCGTTGGTCCATCGCCTGAACCACAATAGCACTGAACCCTATTTCGATATTTACACTATATCCCCTTGAGATATCATCGTTAAGCACCGTCAGACTGGGTTTCCCCTTTTTGAAAGGATACCCTCGCGGCACACAAAGACTAACGTTTACAAATTCGATGTCAAAGGGAAATTCCGGATCAGATGGCTTCACTAAGAAGGAGAGGTAAATATTTTCCACTTCTTTGGATCTGCATAACGTGCTGAGATGCTTCGAAATGGGGACCTTCAAGGAACTTGTCGGAACTCCGTTGATTGTCAGCGGAGGATACCTCTTGACAAGATTGCTCATTTCAAGTAGCCTAGGCTCTCGAAAAGTGCGTGGACTTTTATCTTTGGCTGTTGATTCTGGCATTATAGTAATTTTCGCGGAGTTGAAGAAAATAGGTTTGAAGTTTAGGGAAATTCCCATCAGAGGCCTACTTTTTGAGTGCGTTCCAGAAATGACCCTCAGGTGTGCCAATGAAAGTCAGAGAGTAATCAGCTAAAGAGTTTATGAAGAAACGATTCAACATAAAGCTTCTTGATTTAGCAGGCATTGCCATGAATTTACATCATGGACTTTTCCTGTCGAAATGCAGATTGAGTGACTTGATCGATATAAATATCTCATAAAGGGCATTCGGTAGATATTCTTCCAGGAATAGCATTTGAGGATCCGAGATCCTCGTCTTGTGGCTTTCATTTGAAAAAGAGTATGATGGAAAGTTCCTTCGCTTGTTTGACCTTTTCCCCAGAAGAAGAAGCCACCAGGAGCTATCCCATGCGCTCTGTAATGCACGCACTTTGATGCTACAGGACGGAATACTGATCCACATCTTGCCTGTTTGACTGAAGATGAAAGGTCATAAAGAGATTCTAGCCCTTGAGTATTTCCCATGCCTCAAGGTTTCATTGAGATCAACCTTTTTGGGAATTAAGAATGGAACCACTGACTCCTTTTCGAAACACAGATGGGAAGCATTAATGGATATATCGGTTCACCTGCCATATTATCCAAAGACTTTAATATAAATACTTCCCTAAAGTCATGAGAATCGAATTCACCAGTTTTGCGCGAATGTTGTATGAGTCAAGGTTGGACCTCATAATACTGTTTTAGTTGACTGAATATGCGCAATAGGCTCCCTGACCCAAGTCCTCTCATATGTTTTCGATCACTACCAGTACAGAAGAGCATTTTGGCTGGATTTGCCAATAGTGTCTACAATGGGTAGAATGACATTTTGTCAGAGTCACTCCAGCAAGGTGAAGCTCTAGGAAAGTTCCAAAGAAAAATCTCAAGACAAAAGCAAACACTCTCCAAAACCATCCTCCCCGACTCATTAAACTCATAAATAAAAATAAACCTTTTCATAACAACCTCGATAGACATCCCTCATTCTTTCACAAACAAGGCTGCAGCACCCATTCCTGTTCCAACACACATAGAGGTGACGCCAATTTCTCCTGGACTCAGCTGTCTCAGTAAAGTGGCAATCTGTCTTGCTCCTGTGGCACCTAGAGGATGTCCTAAAGCAATAGCGCCTCCGCGAGGATTCACCTTTTCTTCAGGGATCCCCACTTTGCGAATACAGTAAAGCGCCTGTCCTGCGAACGCCTCGTTGATCTCGAAAACCTTGACAGCTTCAAGAGGCACTTGCAGGTGATCTAACAGTCTTGGAATGGCATATGCGGGTCCAACACCCATGATATGAGGAGGAACTCCAACTACCTGAGTGGATACGTATTTACCCAAGATGGGGAGGTGCAGAGATTGAGCTTTTTCTCTAGTCATCAAAAGAACAACAGCCGCACCGTCTGTGATTTGAGAAGCGTTTCCCGCATGAGTTGTTCCATTTTTTTTAAAGGCTGGTTTGATTTTCCCCAAAGACTGAGCACTCACTCCTGGTCTAACTCCTTCGTCTTGTGACACTTTTATCACTCGTTTTGTCAAGTTGGGTTGTTTTTCCTCTTCATTCTCCTCCTCATTCTCCTCCACCTCATCTTCAACTTCCACTTCCACTTCCAAAATCTCATCTTTGAAAAGACCCTGTTTTACAGCCTTTTCCGCCTTTTGATACGAGCCTGCAGCGAAAATGTCCATTTCGTCTCGTGTGATGTGGTACTCTTCAGCTACATTCTCATTGGTTATTCCCATTGGAATCAAACAGTCCCTAGCGTGATTCTCCTTCAAAACACTTTTGGAAATTTTCGGTGCCGCCTGAGGCCCATAGTTAAAAGACATACTTTCCACACCAGCAGCTAAACCGCACTCAATCTGGCCAGACAGAATCTTGTTAGCAACGTCGTTCACAGCAACTAATCCAGAAGAGCATTGTCTGTTTACAGCGAGAAATGGAACTTCGCACGGCATATCTGCTGCCAGCATTGCAGCTCTGTGTTCATTGGCACCAGCACCAGGATTCAAAACGTTCCCTACAACAACGTCCTGAATGGTGGATTTGTCAAAGTTGGGAAGCCTTTCCCATAACGCTTTGAAAAGTTTTACCAAAATTTCATCGGAATTGATATCTTTGAAAGCTCCCTTTCCAGCCTTTGTCAATGCCGTTCTGTAGGCTGCGACGATTACAACATCGGAGGGTGTCTTTTGTTGCGCCTTCTCTAATCCCTGTGCGGATGTGAGATGGGATTTGATTTGATTGAGTCTGTTCATTTGTGTGGGAGAAATGGGAAAGTGGCTTTTTATATTGTGGAAAATGCGGGGATGTGTAGCATGTGATTTTAAGCATTTTTGGAGCGAAGCGGAAAAGAAGCTTTTGAGTAGATGGACTGTAGAGGATTGAATAGATAGACTGGAGAAGATGAAGTGGAAAAGATGAAGTGGAGAAGATGAAGTGGAAAAGATAAATTGGAAAAGATTCTTCCATCTTCCAGAGACCCATTAATCCTTTTTCCCATCGATTGACTCACTGCGATGGGTATATAGTTTTTTAAACAGAAGAAGTACTGAAATTAGTCAGCCTGACACTGGGGAATAAAAGTGTCGAATGCTCCCTTTTTGGTGATTTTTAATTGGTTCTTTAAGAATCTGTCAAATCTGCTAACTTTCCAGACGTACTCTACTGGAACAGAACGGTATAAAGGATGTTTTTCCAAGAGAGACTAAACAGAAATAAAGGCAACAGAATTCCTCAAGTTTAAGTCCTACCAGCCAAACATGGTTTCCTTGAAATGACTACAGCGAAGGATCTATACTGTTCATGCAAAGTGACGCTATTTTGGTTATTGCACGATATTGTTTTATGAGATGAGGGGCAAAGCGTGACACTGTTTTGAGTTTAGCACGACCACCATCACGCTTGGTTTAGGGATGTATTGACCTTTTATTTTGCATATCTCAAACCGAGAGTTATCTATTTATGTATGACCTTCTCAGTGAAGATGAAGCCTTTACAGTTTTATGATACTAGACCGCCAGTCGAAGGAGATCCCCCCCTTGTCTCAGCATTTTTATCAGACCAACATGAGATATCGATTGACCTTATCAACGTTCTCTCCAAGATGTCTCTCTCAATTGTTGATGTCGCCGCTGAATAGCTGTCTGGCAGTAGTGAACTTGACACACTCCAGTGGAGTCTGTGTTTAGTCTCCATGGCTTTTAATTGAAACACTGAATTTTTCAGCTGTCAGCTGTCAGCTTTCAAACTCCATTCAAGCCCACTCCTTCACCTGACAGTTAGCACGAGCTGTGATACCCCCACCTCAGATTCTTGCTGGTGACAAAAAGGAACCGTGGCAAGATGTCGCATTTGGGAACCGTTCAAGTGTCTTAGAACAACAGGGTCCTTCAAAGAGACTGGACTGCTCTGACATTCTTTCAGCAGTTTGGTATTCCAGTACAGCTTTCACCACTGTACTTCAATTTACAGCATTTGCATCCACTTGGTGGGAGCCACAGGAATGCCAGATCGATAGCAGAAGCATCAGTCAGAAGACCTCAACGAATCCCTGTGCATCCATCGCTTGCAAGTGCTATCAACTAACAAGACGGGTACTGTAAACCGATAGGAGACCGATTAATCAAACACGCCCCTATGCAGTTCAAATGATAGGTCTATCACAAGTGCAAGATTTTGCCCTTTCCCCAATCCACATGAAGATGGTTTTCCATACCTGTTGAGAGACAAACCACTTCAGGCAGGTATGAGGAAAGCTTTCTATTTCAGTTGAGCAAACCCTGAATTGCCTGTTGCTTGTGGGAGGCCTGCCTTTAGAGTTGGTTAATACAACCACCCAAAATGGATATGCAATTCACCTTAACCGTGCCTTGTGATGTTTGATGAATCCGCACTGATTACCTCCATGAATCTGACCATCCTTTCCTGTAATTAGCTAACCGGGACAGCCGATTGGTATGAGGGGGTCGTGTCCCATAGTTGGATATTTGATTGCGCAATGTCTGTAAAAGGTCCGAGACGACATTGACTCGCTGACAGAATCGTCAGTATTGACTTTTTGAATGATGTCTAAAGCTGTAATGGCTGGTTTGAAGCCACGGTGTATATGCAGTGATTTGAAATAGCCATCAAGACTGGCTGATTGATGATGCTGGAACAGCTCACTGTCGAACTGCGACTTATACTCCTCGAGACTCTTTAAAGACTTACCTGCGCCTTTCATGGCAACATTGCCCTTTTGGTAGAATTCAAGGAAATACTTGTCGTAACAGGACTCTTTGGTTCCTGGGTCTTCGGAACAAGGTTTAGCTAAAGTGAAGAAAGACGCGAGTGTGGGCTGCTTTTTCTCCTGTTCTTTCTCTTTCAGCTTCTCCTGCTCCTCTCTTTCTCTTCTTGCATCGTCTTTTTCCCTTCTAGCATCCTCTTTGGCCCTTTATCAGAGAGCAAAAATAATTCCTCAACTCACTCGAAACATCTTTTCCGCTTCGCTTCAAAGAGGGCCGGTTTGTCTGATGGAGTCAGTGTGCATCTATTGTCGCCTTTGTCCCAGGTCATGATCATAATCTGCTAGAGCAGTTATTGGAGCTGCCGTCAATGTTCCTCACTGGCCCACCTTTCATCTCTATTCCTTTCTTCTTGGGTTGGGGCCATTGACTTTTAGGACAAGTATCGACACTCAGTACTACCGAGCAAAGGTAAACGTCGAGAGCATCCACCTGAACCAGAACTTGTTATCTCCTTCCCACCGTCGGAGAAGCCGCCACCTATTTCCAGTAAGCTAGAGGGAGACGTCACTTATGCTCATGGTACTTCTTGTCGCCTTGGTATTTTCAAGCGTTTATCAATGTGGTAGTGGCACGTTGATAATGTGTCTCCTCCTTTTAGGATTTGCAGAAAAGGAAGAGGGCCGTTTTATGTGGCATCTTTCGAATATTACAAAAGGCGGAACCTGATGTATGATTTGAAAACCTCCTTCTTTGAAGCAATAATATCATCGCGAGATCTGTCACTTCAGCATCGCTTCAGTGCCCTGTTCATAACCTTTCACAGTCCCAAGAGAAGATCTCCACTCTCCCCATTTCTCTCACACTTCCGCTTCGCTTCAGTGCTCGCTTCAGTCTCTCAAATCGGCCTAACATACCGCAACAAGTCCCCGCCCGCGCAGAAACACCATATGTGGTTTTGGCCGAAATAAAACCCACTCAACCTTCCCAAATTCAAACTTTTGATGCAAACCGGCGAAACGACAGCCACCTCTCTGGCACCAACAACACCATGAACTGCAGTTTCCTCGGTGCCAAAAGAAGCTCCTCTTGAATACTCAAATGGAGTTTCTGAATCATCTTCAGGCATTTCTTCCGGATTTAAACGAGAATTCACAGAGTTAGACTTGATCATCTCACTAATCGACAGATGGTTCCCGGGACCTGAGGTCTGCGAAGACACCGAACTTTTCCTGAACTGAAGTCTGCTTCTGAAACTGGAAAGTCCACCCGGATTGGGCGAGCCGGCAATAGAGCTCAGGTTCCGTTCCATTGGAGCATTCTTCACCGGCTGCTTGATTTTGGGCAGATTTCTCGGCTCAAACTCATGGAAAATTATACTGCCATCGTCTCCTATGGATCCAATACAATAAACAAGTCCCGGAGTGGATCTTACCGAGTCCACGCCAACCTGGCGGACCCACGAGGTGTGGCCCTGAAGTCTGGCTGACAACTTTAAGCGAGCTGGAGAGTCTGCACTTAGAGAAAGCTCGTAAACAGAAACATAGTCGTCTTCTCCGCCAGTTATAAGGTACTTTCCATCTTCTGTGAATGTGGAGCACAACAGTCCTCCGTAGTAAGAAGGAACAAGGTCGGCTACAAACTCGCCCTTCATGTCCAAAATACGCATCCAACCATCGTCACACGTACAACAAACCACGTTCTGGCACGTTGGATGGACAGATACACTGGTTACCGCCTTGTTGGAGAGTTTGACGTGGGAAATAGGGTTATCCACATACTTTTCAGAACATTTTCTAAACCATTTCGCATGAGACTGTCTCCTTATCACAGAACAAGTTTCCGGATAAGTTTCGCAATCTTCAAAACTACGGTCAAAAACAGTCACATCTCCAGAATGGTAACCGCCAATCAGATACCTTCCGCATCTGGACCATTCCAGACTACTCACTGCACGTTTTACAACACGCCCATTTTTGTTGAACCGGGTATACTTCATCTTAAAAGGGTTGAACCATATAACGTCCCCCGTGGAAAACCCGACAGCCACATCCAGATTTCTCTCACCACCAGAAGTCAAGTAGGAAAATGTCGCCATACACGTGACAACCCCTAGGGCTAGCGATATACGCATGTAAGGGCTTTCCGCTTCTATGCGTGATGGGTCTGATTCTAGGTTAATCACGTTTATGATTCGTCCGTGGCCCGCAATTAAGAGCCGAGAAGCAGAGTTGAGTTTCTTCGCAAGATTGTCTGTTGTGACAACTTTGGAGATGAAATTTGAAGAACTTCTGTTGAGTGAGGATCTAGGACACTTCAAATTGTCGTATTTCCCGTCTTTTGAAACAGGATCACTGGAAACGGCAATAGGCTCGCTGCTGGGTTTCCTCCCCCAAAGACGGCCCAAACTACGTCCTGAAATAGGCTGGAACTGCTGTTCTGGAATATCCAGAAAGGGAACAATCTTGGCTATACACCCAGGAGTCAAATGCACATCGCTGAAAGGATCGGCAAATAAAGGATTCGCTCCACATCCAATAGGCATCGTGTCGGGCTTATCGCTTTCAGCAGGAAGCTTCAATTTTTCCATAGTCTGGTTTCCCGCAGAAGTATGCAGCTTTCTCATGTTATCCTCCACAAAGGGCGAAATAGAAATGTAAGTATTGGGGTCTGTCGTCAGAAGCGGAGTACGAGAGATGCGTATGGCCAAGTCTGGCTTGAAGTCCGCATTGAAATGCTTGAATCCAAAAGTCGCTTCATCGGGGAAGTACAGCACATTGGAGTCCAAGATCTGAATGGGGCAAATGCTTGTTTGGAGTAGTTGCTGGAACTGCGCCACAGAAGTTGCCTTGCTTGAGGGAAGCGATCTTGAAAGGTCCCCCGGGATGTACATCGTCAAAGGTGTGGGGAAGTTTAGAGGTGTTGAGGAATAAATTGGAAAAAAAATTGAGTGATAGGAGAATCGAACCCCTGTCACTTGCTTGGAAGGCAAGTATGATAACCACTACACTAATCACCCATGTCATGTGATCGGGGGGATTACAGTGGGATAGGTGGTGTTTGACATTCTTGACAGAATCGTCACAATGGCTCACAGCACTGTCGCCTACTCACACTGTTGGTGAAAAGTTTCGAGCAAACACTGGAGCGATGCATAAGTGTTTAAACAATGTGGATCTTAGTCAAACCTTAAGAGAAGTTGAAGGTACGCATAATTCAGACCAGAAGCTCCGTGAAATGGTTCTTATTGGGTGCTTTATACTGGGCAGGAACGGGCTTTACCATACAATGGAGGAGTGGAGTTATCTGGGAGAGAGAAGTGGGAAAAAAAAATCTATAAAAGGGTCATTTCATTAGGTTCCCGATATTTGAGACGCTCAGCTTTGAGTATTCATTTTTTTCTTCCTCGTCTTTCGATTTTTTAACTATTTTTTAGTCACGGTAGCGTCTCACAGACTATCCTAGAAAAGAAGACTAGTCAAGTATCAGTTGATTAAAAGACCCGCCTAATGTGAAGCGATTTGATACCATGCAACCCTTTGATCTGATAGCACTCCAACAGGAAGGGCGAGTTTTCTTTACGCCAATCATGTTTTTTCAGCTTTTTTGAAAGTCTTTTTGCATGTAGCCTATATAGTGACAGAAATCTTGTTAATGATTATACAGTGGAATAACTCTCAACCCACGTTTCATACAAACGTCAAGTGGCATTGGGTTAATGATGCTCTGGCTTGGAATCGACTGGGGGCTGATCTGGCTAGCTCCAATCATTACATGACTTCCTTGCAATCGGGAATGTGATTGGTATGTATGATTCACGTGAATTAGAGTGAGTTTTAATACCTTTTGGTACCCATAATGGTTAATACGCAGCTCGGATTAGTTACCTCTATCAATTCCTGATCGATATCTATCAGACGCCGGTGTGAGCCGTAGCCACTTGAAAACCCCCTCAATGCGCTATAAGTCGTCTAGGTTAAAACTTCTGTGACGTGAATCAACCATTATGCACCAATCACGGAATAGCTTCATCCTTGGTGACCATTTTTGTTGTAAATAGACTGCTCCTTGCCCTGAAAGTTCTACCACTTTATGGATCTCAGAGGCTAGCGAAGGAGATAATCATGATTATAACACCACCGAAATGGTATAGAGAGCTGCTGTAGGTATTCTATTGAGTTATCCAGAAAGACTTCCCAGGTCAGGTTCTACGCTTTCTTGTATGACGTTGCATTACAAGTAAAAAGTCTTTGGGAAAACTATTTAAGGCGGTGGCATTGTCAGAGCTAGATCCAATAAAAGGAGAGTTATCTTAGAGATTCACAATATGTATTACAGGCGACTCAACGAGAGTATTCAGAATCCGAGCTATATATACCACTATAGTTAGGCTTATATGTGCCTGCTAAGCGGTAGTGCCGCAGATATCTCGAATATTCGTGGTAGCAGGACTGCTCATTCTCATGTTCTGACAAGTTAGCGTCGAAATTTTCGGAAGCTTGCTTACTTCTCAGCAGACGTGCGACGCAATGAAAGCACTCAATAATTTTCTGGACAATATATTGACAGCTGGTTCTATTAATAAAATATATTCTATAAAATGGCTGGGAGATACAGACCAAACATGATGTCAAAACATAGACACTCGAAAGTGAGATCTGTAAAGGAACTTCTCTTGAGTAGCACACCAGTTTATATCGCTCAGTAGGCTCCTTGGTGGCACCGGATCTTGAATCTGTTCTATAGAAAATGCCCAGTTCTAGGCACCGAGGGGTCAACCTTAATATTGTTGAACAGATTTGGTTCACCTTTTCGGAATCCATCTGATGGTTCTCGCGCAGTATTGTCAGTTACAGGTGATTAAGAACAATGCCTTTGAAGTTTTACCACCTTGATTCCCTTTCTTTTAAACGTTGTACCTGCATCTGATGGCGATTATTTTCAAAACTCAATTGTCAAAGATAATTTTATCTTGTACTTTCCTTAACGCGATAGGCCATTCGAGAGGGGGAATGCGATGCATGGAATGAAGCTTCATGCAATTTGTCTTATCGAAAATGTGTAGGTCGAAATATGGCCTACTGCTTGTCTGTGCATCAGGGAGTGCTTTTAAATGTGGTACTTTGGTTGAAGGGTGTGATTCTGATGTAGGCTCGACGACTCATTGCTGTGGATATCCATCTGTGCAATACGAGAGTGGATATCGTTAAGCGCGTATGAGGTGGTTTCTTCTCCTGTCATTTCTATCTCGGATGTTTATGGTAAAATGCTGTATATAGATACATCTCACAAAGGGACTGATCACACACACACATCCAGAAGTTGAAAAGGGTGATGAGTGTGGTAACTTCCTTCCTAAAAGTGGCACTTTGGCTGTGTTGAAATTGCTATTTAATTCACTGAATAACTGACTGGGATATATGAATGAGTGCTCAATTCCAAGTATATCGAAAGACTCACTCTTTCTCTGTCAACCGATGAAAATCTTCTCAAATGATCATATACGTTGGATATTATACCACTTTGTGGTATTCACCTAACCGCACGTTTTGGAGGAGGATATAAAATCTTGGATAATATGGCTGACACGGTTATTTCCGGTTGCGACGAAGGGTATAATTATAGCCTCTCAGCTTACGCTTCGTCGCAAATATCACACGACCTCACTTTTGCGACTGTTAGAAAGCTTTTTGGACGAAAACAACCTCATCACAGAGCGCCCACAGACTTTACCGGTGACAAAGAAAAAGAAAGAAAAGAATTTTGGAAGAGTGCTTCCCTGTCACATACTACTTACTGGCTTGGTATATAAATGTCTTGCAGTAGTGCGAGAACCAAAACTGTCTTCTCACTTAATCCTTACACCAGATAAAATTTTCTACTGCGCCTCAAGTGTCTTACACTGCCCCCAAAAATCGTTCTCGTGCCCTAAATCATCAGCGTGCTCCACTTCTTTCCATTCCAGCATTTCCCAGCTTATCGTGTATTTATCAATTTCTTTTTTTTGACAATTCTCTCGGGAAAAAAGACACTTTTGTGAAAAATCCATGCACGGCTGCATGCGGGGTCTAGACCGTTAAAACCGTTCTTGGATTGGATTATGCATGATACATGCAGGGTAAAAACCTTTAAACCCGTCCTGCAAGATCTATCATCTGTCAGCACATGCGTAAATCTCCCCGTTAATCCCGGCTCTCAGTTTTTTCCATTCGCATATAAAAAAAGGTCTGGAAGATGTCTAGTCTCTACCAAACATGACTTACCCAGAAACTATTGAATCGATCGGAATTACAGACTTTGCCAAGTGGCCGCAGACTGAGAAATTCACTTACAAGCCTCACGAGTTTAGAGACTACGATATCGACGTAGAGATCGAAGCTTGTGGTGTTTGTGGCTCCGACATCCACGCAGGTAAGGGCGACTGGGGAGCACCATACGCACCTGTGGCTTTAGGTCACGAGATTGTTGGAAAGATTGTCAAGATCGGACCAACCGCTAAAAAGGGACTCCAGCTAGGAGACAGAGTTGGAATCGGTGCTCAATGCGATGCTTGTGGCCAATGCACGAGATGTTCTGAACATCACGAAAATAACTGTAAGAAATTGGTGGCTACCTATTTTGGTGTTTATCCAACCGGCGAAACCACTCAGGGAGGAACTTCTTCTCACATCCGTGCCAACTCCAACTTCGCATTCAAGATTCCTGACAACCTTGAGTCGCAGTACGTGGCCCCTCTTTTATGTGGTGGGATCACAGGTGTCGCTCCTCTGCTCCACAATGGGGTCACCAAGGGAACGAAAGTCGGTGTGTCTGGAATCGGTGGTATTGGTCACATGACTATTCTTTTCGCCAAAGCTCTTGGAGCCGAGGTGACTGCCATTTCAAGATCCAGGGCAAAGGAGGAGGATGCTATAAAACTTGGTGCAGACCACTATATCGCCACAAGCGAGGAAGGTGCGTTTGAAAACCATCAAGACTCTTTAGACATTATCATCAACACCGGATCTTCCTTCTCTCAGGGATCCATTTCATCTGTTCTATCCTTGTTGAAGGCTCGCGGCAAGCTGATCTTCATCACCGCCCCTCCGATGTCGGAGACACTGCAACTAGTCCCCTTCCAGTTTCTCATGCATAACTACTCCATCGGCGGATCCTGCATGGGGTCTCCTGAAGATATCGAGAATATGCTGAGACTGGCTTCTGAGCACAACATCAAGCCATGGGTTGAGACTATTGATATCAGCGAAGAGAGCCTAAGCGAGGCCTGGGCCAGAATGGACAAGGGCGATGTTAAATTTAGATTCACCATGACCGGTTTCGACAAGTTTTTCAAGAAATAGATAAATATAGAGTGATTTTTTCAGAAAGGCGGAATGGTTTTCTTTTAATTGATTTCATTTTTCATCTCAATAGCTGATGAGATTATAAATCTTTTTAGCCTGAAGAGAGTTTTTTGTTTTTTCACTGAAAAAATCCATTAATTAATGTGGTCTTGATGTGACAAAAGTACTTTTCCTTTGAAAACCATTCAACAAAGTAACCTTGGACTAGCTGGAGAGTTAGTTCCGAAAGCTTTAACAGTCTAGTGGATTGCAAAAGTTTTTCAAACTTCATTTACAGTTCGAACAATTGCAATTGTCGGCCACCTTCTCTCCGAAGGATCAAAACTTCAGCTCCATGCAAAAATCTGTTAGTGCTACACAGCCATGGCAGTGGGGTGTACCTAAATGCCTGAGACTATGTTCATGCGATGTATACCTGAAAATCTTGCACTAAAAGATTTCTGTGGATGCTCTTCCCGACTCCAGTGGAGGGAGTTTACTCCAGCATCATTGATTAGTGCCTTATTTCTAATATGGTAGACATCGATGTCTGGATGCGACAAAGGGTATGGCTTGGTGGATCGTAGCGCGCTTTGTATAAACGGAATGATAATCATACTGACTCGCTTCGACACCTAATATTCAGTAAGTCAAGACCTTTCAGCCCTCCTCCTCTGAGTCTTACCCCAATGGCAGGGATGTTCAGGTAAGAGTACTGGGAGAAGAGTCTTGTCTTCCGCCTTGGATGATCTGAAGGTGGATAAAAAAAGGTGGCATTCCAGATATGGCAAATCCGTGTTGAGACTTCAGATCATCTGTCATTGGAGGTGGATGACCGAAGAGTCTGTCAGTGTGAAAGGCGAAAGAGAATTGACGGAGCTCTTTTGTCATTCAGACAGTTATAAAAGGAGAGCACCGGGCCATCAAATGCTCTTAGGTGAAGGTTGAATCTTTTACAACACGGTGAATTATTCACTTAGATCCCCAGGGTCAGCAAAATTGGCTTGACTATACTTATAATCACCCTTTTCAGCACTACACCTCTTACAGCCTCCTGACCGACACACAACCATTTGAGGAAAGAACCCCTTGCAAATTTTGCCAGGTTAGGATGGCAATACAAGCTCCCAGACCTTTGTGAAGAAATCCTGCAAGACGAGTGTTTGATGGGGCGAGAAGCAGTCTTGAGGAAAAGTCAAGAATGAGAGTGAGCAGAAGAGGAGAAATGGCCTCTGTAGATCAACAGGTGAATGATTCTCAAAAACCAATTCTGGAGCAGATAGCCTTTTTCTCTCACGACGCTTTTTCGTATCTTCAAGCTTCTGAAGACGCCTACGCTCTATAGCAGAGACATGGGAAGTAGAATGACATAATGGGTGATTGGTCAGACTAGCAGAGGAGAGATCAGCGTTGCGAGGAATCGGTACGACCATTGTAGACCGATAAGAAAACAAAACAAAAAAAGCCAGTCAAAGGGTAGTGGGTGTAAACATTGATGGATGTTTCTGATCACATATCATTTTTTTTTTTACTAAAAGTTCCATTAATTAATATACAACATAATCATATATCCCTCAACGTACTCGTGTTGTATTGGAATCAATCGACCAAAAATTCGATACCATGCCAGATGGTATTTGTAAAAAGGTCAACCAATTTTTAGTTGCTTGGTAGTAATTGGGTGTTCTCTTTCAGTGATAAATTATTTCCTTTCAGGATTGGTTTCATGATGTTCTAATCTCTGCCATCATGATGCTTCT
>JAKTTA010000386.1:0-15673 GCA_030580415.1 Citeromyces nyonsensis
AGATAAATTCTCTTTCTTTTCTTCGATGACATTGATTTGTGTATCGTTGAGGAGTGTGATCATTGAAGCGTAGCGGAAATGATTGCACGACTCGACGGATTCCTGTTTTTTTCAGATGACATTACTCTGTGGATTATCGAGCAGTGAGATCATTAAAGCGAAAGAGGCTTCGTTCGCGCTATTTGGAAATAGAACTTGGAAGTTGAATGGATAAAGGCTTTAGTGTTGATTGGGTTTCGTGATTACGGATTCCTGTATTGGCTTTAGCCATACTCGGGAAAGAAGTATTATTGGTTGATGCTATGCCCATACCCTTCGTCGCAACCGGACATCACCGTGCCAGTCATATTAAATAGCTTATACGAAAATAGGAGTCAATTAAAACAGTAGTCTCCTGCTGGCCAGTTCAGCCAGCCAAGACTGCAATTACCAATATCCACACCCACACAAAATAAATTGAATTCATAAACCAATTAGACATACTCTAACTGGCCACCCTCTCTACAACACAATCAATTGTCTATAAATTCTAATCAGTTAAACCCCTTGCCATAAGTACTAGCATCAGGTCTGGTTATCGCGTCATCCACATGAACAAGACCCCTCTCTTCTTTCAGACGGAACTGAACCATCGACAACAAAGCATACAGCATGGACAAAACAGGACACTCAACCCGGTTTTGCTTGGCGATCTTCAAAGGATTCCCCAAAATC
The DNA here is from genome assembly GCA_030580415.1 of Citeromyces nyonsensis. Classification (NCBI taxonomy): domain Eukaryota; kingdom Fungi; phylum Ascomycota; class Pichiomycetes; order Pichiales; family Pichiaceae; genus Citeromyces; species Citeromyces nyonsensis. Next base: position 715 of record JAKTTA010000386.1, read on the forward strand.
ACCTCCAGCTCCATCATTCTGCCATTCCTGTAATCCACAAGCATAGAAGGGGTGTAGAAAGTACCATCAGAGATGTTCAGCATGATATCCTGCACTTCTTCTGGGATGTCAAACCCCTCGCTCTTTGCAATCGCATAGATCTCTCGCATTGCAGGTCTTTGCACCAGCTCCTTCCCTCCACAAAGCGAAACACGAGAACAGTCCAAGTTGACCAGAGCTGTGGTGGTATTGATGGCAGCGTTATACACCAGTTTTTTCCATCTCGTCAAACGCACTTGCGGGTCATACTTTACAGTGTTGACATCGTTTTTGTACAAGTCTATAAACGTTTCCGCCTTCTCCAGAAGAGTCTGCTCATCAATCTCAGGATGGGAAAAGTAACCCAGAGAAAGGTTATCAGGCCCATTCTGTATAACGTTACAGCCATATCTCGTAGAGCCAATGAGAGATACGCCGCTTAAGATGATACTCTCGGGAAAGTTCTCCATCATTGGTTTCTCGTTGTCAATACCATTCTGTGCCAAAACAATACAGGTGCCTGGCTTTACTGCGGGAGCCACAATGTCTTCACATGTGGCTTCACCGTCGGGAATGTTTTTCGTCGACAAAAAGATGAAATCAAAAAAAGTATCGCTCGCTTCATCAACAGACTTTACGATACGATCAGGCATCCAGCCTGATATTTTACCATAATCGACAGAATCTATGTTGTAACCATTTTCCTTCACATCCTCAAACTCGCTACGCACAACAGCAGTCACCTGACATTTGCCGTTTCTCTGTAGAGTGTAAGCAGCTATCAGTCCCACACCACCAGTTCCAACAACCAAGCAGTTCATCGACATCCGGACATTTTAGGGGTTTTCTCTAAAGGGAAATATGCGACTGGGTGTAAGGTAGCCTTATACAGGATACGCCACTAAGTGTTTGACAAAGATGTTTAATTTTTCTTGCAATGTCTGTAGGCTTTTTATTTCGAGGTTCTTCCACCTTTTGAAAGTATGACTTTCGTTACACAAAGGGAATAAACCACTGTATTTCAGTCTTAGTTCTCCTGAGGTTGCACCAAGCAGTCAGGGGTTGTTCTTCACAATTGAAGAGCCACGAATTGGAGGTTCATTCGTGTCAAATCAGATCTCTGATGGACTATATCTCACCAACTTGGGCAGTCTTCTGACATGATACCAAGATCCAATTTCAAAGGGAGAGGTAATTGCAGGGTTTACAGCTTCATTGAACAGAGTTGAAAAATGTAGTGGTCACCAGGTTTGTTGGCTTGTGTGTCGAGAATCAGCTTCAATCAGCCAAATTATCAGCCACTTTCAAATCAAATAGATTTCTCACTCCATGCCTTACTTCGAAGCTGTCTGTCGAAATTGGAGTAGCTAGGAGTAGTAACAGAAGGCTGTGGGCCTGATAGCTTGACCCTCACTCATGATTGCAAACTCCTTTCTGATTTTCGTGGCAACAGATCATGGACAAGATGACGGCAAAGCCTGCAGGCGATAGTTGTAACAGAGTCAAAACACAGGGCCAATTGCTCAGGGTGGTCTGTCCATGGAATGCAGCTCAAAATGTACTACCCTTAGAAATGCAGACTTTACTGCTTCCAAACGAAACAAGCCAGTCATGTTCCCCCAGTCCATACCCTTCCACAACATCTGATGCCGTCAAGTGCCCTGAAATAAAGCAATGAAACATCCTCCAACACTTCAATAGAGCTTCCCAGCTTCCGCTTGTTCCAACCCTCACCTCTTCACGCAGCCAATAACGCTTCTGCCCAGCTCAGACACTCATCTAATTCATAAAGGTCCGTAAAACTCACACTCACCAGCATCTCCGAATCACCGGGAATCATCACCGCGTCATCGCCGTCCTTCACCACCATCTTCTCTATACTCAGCTCCAGACTTAAATCGCAGTAGTTCTGCGACAAAACCTCAACGCACACTTTGAACACAAACTGCTTAACGGGGATCTCGAGTCTGAAAGTAGTACAAGGTGAGCTCAGTGCCTTCCCAAAAGACGATTTCAAGTGTGGCTGTGGCTCCTCCATGCAAAATGCCTTTTCCCACTCACCATCGCATGAGTTCTGGAAAAGTCTTTGCAAAAGCCCCGTCACCTTCTCCTTGTGCGCATTGTGCCGTATGTATCCGATAAGCGGCTTCAGCAGCAAGGGCTGTGGATGTACGTTTTGAGATTTCCCTTTCCCTGAGGAAAGAGGAGCAGGAGGGGTCCTCTTCAATTCGAGATTCTCGCGGTGGTGAGAACACAGCATCAACCTCAGGAAGCTGCCTAAAAGATCAGCCTTTCGGCATTCAGGCAAGTCTGTACGATCTTGAACGATAAAGGCATCATCGTCTACGAGAATACCCTCAATCTCAATCACACGGTCATGCAGGTCGATCGACAGCTTGTTATTGGACACTACATTTACCTGGTAGGGTATCAGGTCTTTTGCCTCTCTCACGAGAAAGAACATGAGTTCTTCTTCAAAGAGGAAGAACCTCGCTCTGTCGATCTGGGTGGTGATGGAGGCTGAAGATGAGTCCGACTCCTCTTCATCAGACTCGGGCTCCATTCGAGGAATCAAGCTTGATATGTCGGAGCACCCCACTCTCACCATCTCATCGTCTCTACGCTCGTATATACTTATACTCACAGCCTTGCACACTTTTTCAGCCACATTGGACCTTCTCAGAAGAATATCGCCGTTTGAAGACTCCTTTTCCAGTAGCCCAATTCCGCGGTCATGATAAAGAGACCCAGAATCCTTAAACCCGTATTTCACTCCTATATGATTTTTGGCACCAGAAGTTTCTCCCGCACCATTCACCTTTACCAGTATTTCCTTCTTGGCAATAACGGAGGTTATTTTCTTCCAGTAATTTTTCTCCTTTGCCACTTCTTTTGTCAGTCGTTCACTGGCGGATTTCAAGTCGCGTGCACATTTCTCGAGCCCTTCCTGTTTCCAGCCAAAACCGGTCTGAAGGTCTCTTTGTTCGTCCTCTTCAGGAGGAGGCACTTCTGACGTGGCCAAAGTTCCCAAGTTTACAGAGTTTTTCAAGTGTGGCGACATAGAAGCGGATCCTGCGGACGGACGAGCTGCGGAAACCAGAAGCGACACAAAATCCAGTGACAATGATGTTTCATTTAAAGCAGCTTTCACCAACTGGATGATGTGATTTTTCTCTTTGAAAAAATCCAAATGCGCCTCCGAATCTGCATCTTTTGGTTCAACCAGAGATTGTCCGTTTCCAATCTCCTCCAAAAGAGACTCTTCTGTTATATCGACAAAGGCGCCCTTCTGCTGAACAATCAGCGGAATCAGCTGCGTCAATGGTAGCTTTCCCGGATCCAAAATCGATGGATCCGTGTGACAATCGTCAGTGAGAGAAGGGTTGATTTCCATATGCGGGAGTTATGTATAGTTTTTGGAATGTGTATTGGGAGTATTATCCAGTGAGACGATTGTGGTTATAAAATTGAGTGGGATCTGGAATTCAATTCTGAGCTTGATGTTTCTGAGGGAGAGATGTAAATATGGTGTAGGGATGAAATATTACAAAGGACGAAAAGAAATAAATGTAGGCTCTCTATAGTTGGAATATATATTTGGATAATTTTCCACAGAAAAATGACTGTGATTGTAAAATTGGGGAGAGTTTTGTCTGAATTTCAAGCAGATCTTGTAGTTTCTGAGGGAGGCTAGATTCCTAGAGATATATGGTGTAGGGATGGGATATGAAAGAGAACGAAAAGAATAAAGGGGAGCCAAATCAATAGGTGAGCGGCATCGGAATTGTAATCCATTCTGTAATCTCTGTCAAACATGAGTAGGGTATGAAGAACTGTATTCGATGCAGAATGCTTGGTAAAGTAACCCTGTGTGGGTATAAAATAATGAAACAACGAGAATCCATCTTTATATGTGTACCTTGTCTGCATAGCCGCCATTCGCCCCTTGGGTTATTGTCGAAGTCTGAAACATGTGGGAGACAGATCAGGCACCATTCATATGTTTGCCAAAGTCTAGACCATTGAAATGGACAGATCAGGCAAGAGATTCATGCACAAATGTTTGCTGTTTCACAATCCTTGTAAAACACTCCTCACCGCGCATACGGTGGTATGAGCAATTATGCAATAGCTTGTAAGCTACCTGAATCTGATATCGGATGCTTCCGACCAAACTTACCCGAGGAGGTTTGGACTGCGTCTAAGCAGTCGTGGGCCAATCCTGCCTTCCTGGGGAAGTATAAAGATACTATTACGAAACCCCATACACAACAAAAGTGGGTGAAATGTGTCAGCATAGGAGTAAGTAACCAATTAATTGCTAACGACAAAGAGCAATATGCTATAAAACCAGTTAATTATTCCGCCATCTGTAGTCAACTATCCCTTGATAGTGGAGCAGCTCCTTCAATGGGCTTATGTTAAGAGAGTAAACAGTTGCTCAGTTTTAACTCTCTCTGTAGATATACTCAGGGTGGTCTCCACTTAGATGCATGCGTTTTATAATTCTTATTGTTTCTTATCCAGTAAGCGAATTACAGTACCACAGACAGGCTTAATGTGCGTGTAGTAGTAATACATGATACACCTACTCAGTGCACCAACACAATGTTTATAGTTTGTGTACTAGATATGCGCATTGTGCACCACATTAATTAAATATAGCCATAGAAATGACTAGAGAGTAGCTTAGTCAGTCACACGTTTCAGTAAGTACCAAAAGGTTAATTCTATAACTATTGTGTCAGGTACCAGTGGTTAACCTACCTAAAGTAGGCTATATATAGGGCTAATTCCCACTCATTATATACTCCACCTAAGCTTATGCTTAAGCCATCTGATATGCTATAGTAGCGGATATACCCTAACACATTGATTGTTGATAAAGTTGGGAGAACCAAAATGGCACATGTCCTATATAATTATTTAGTTCATGTTGAAGCAACAGGTGACCTACGACAACAACCTTAATCCTAAACTCACATTAAATTCCAAACTACACAACATTCTTCTCTTCAACCAGCTTTGAAGCACCCTCAGACTTTCCAAAAGACTGAGACTCGGTCGGTTCCGCCAGGACGTGGTCTTCAATGACATCGTCCACAGCATCGTCGTCTGCCTCCGGCGGGAGAATCAGATTCAAGATGCAGCCGACCAATCCAGTGACGGCAAACCCGGTCTGCATCACAAGAATAATGGCATTGAAGAACCCCTGAAGCGAGCTGTTGTCGCCCGAATAAGTGAACACGTAGCTGAACCAGTCTGGAACAAGCGCAGCGCCGAATCCAGGCAAAGTACTGGCGGTAAGCAGGAATCTGTCTCTTCTTGTGAATTCAGTAGAGGCGATAATCTTGATTCCGGAAACTGCCACCGCGGTGAAGAGGAAAGAAGTCATGCCACCGAGAACAGGTTTTGGGATCGAGACAAGAGCGGCTGCGAACTTTGCAAAGACACCCATCACGATCAGAAAGAAACACGCCCAGTAGCCAGCCATTCTGTTGGCACACTTTGTGATGGAGATCACACCGTTGTTCTGAGCAAAAGTGGAGACAGGGGTCATTGTCATGAGGGCTGAAAGAAGTCCGTTAAGTCCGTCTGCTAGAACACCACCCTGGATTCTAGACTCGTACAGGGCTCCTTCCACTTCTACTCTGGAAACGTCTGAGGTGGCGGTGATATCGCCGATCGCTTCCATCATAAGCACAATGTATAAAGCGAGCATCGGAAGTACTGCCGGTCCGTAGATGGAGAGTTTGAAAGTGTGCACCCACATAAAAGTGGCTACAGGTGCCGAATCGATACTTGTACGGTCGAAATAGTTACATGCCGCAGCTACGATGCATCCAACGAGTAATCCAACAATGACGGCACACGACTTCATGATGGGAGACCCCCATTTCTCGCACAAGATGATTGTGACGTAAACCAAGAACCCTAGACCGACAAACTCTGCAGACCCCCATGGAAGAGGGTGTGGAGCATTTGCGTTTGGACAAAACTCTGAAGTCATGCAGCTGGATCCTCCTACCCAGTCTCTGAAGCCACTCTGGATGAGCTTGACCCCGATGAGCAAGACAACAGGGCCGGTTACTATGGGCGGGAACATCTTCTGTAAGACTTTGGGCGGGAGGAAGGAAAGGGCAATTTCTAAAAGCGCGCACACAGCTGCTGTTCCGAGAATGGCACCATACCCTTCCGGGCAGGGAAGCGGGTTCCCTGCGGCATCGCTAGGACACTGTCCGCTTGCGTACATCATGGGGATAGCGTTCGAAACGATGCTGATGGTGGCAAAAGAGGTCCCCACAACAGAAACCAGCCCAGTGCCTATATAATACGGCGTCTTGTAGATGTGGAACCTTGTGATCTGGATAAGCGAAAGGGTTCCTGAAATGATGAGCGAGACAGACACAAGGTACTGAGAAAGCTCAGGATCCAGGTGTGCCGTGGAAGAGATAATGATCGGGGGAGTGACTACACCAGCCAACATGGATAGCGCGTGTTGCAGACCCAGTAGAAACCCAAGCACCAGGGGCATGTCACTGTTCAAACCAAAGAATGGCTGAGGCTTCTTATCCCTCTTGAGGAAGGGCACAGCCGGGATGAAGAGGTTGGCGTAGTCGTAGTCTCCGAGAAGACCCTCCCGGGTGGTCCATTTCTTGTAGTACTGTCTACCGGTAAATTTAACAGCGTCCATTGGTGATGCTTTACGATATGCGAGCCTTAAATATGTACCCATGCAGCCTTATCAATGTCGGCCTTCTGCGCAGCAGCCAAGACATGGTGACCAGGGTGCATTTCTATGGGTAAGAGAGTTGTGGCTGTGAGATAGTTGTGGCTGTCGAAATTTTCTGGCTACCGTAACAAGTGGAGCTGGGGAAAGAGAATCTTGGTTCGGTTTCGTAAGGATCGATGGTGTACCTACGTTTGAAGTTGTCTGACTCTTTAGTAGACGTTAGCTGCATATGCATATGCAGGGTGCATTCCTTGGCGGAGAGGAAATTTCACCAGATCGGCATTTCCCGAGTCAGAGTCACGATTGTCTGGGGAATCGCCGAAATATGAATTGCAAAGTTTTATGCAAAGCACATTTCGGGGTCTGATCTGATTGGATGATTTTCACCACATGTCAGCATCTTGATATGATCCTTACTATATGCACTCAGTTTATAAGCTGCTTCCATGGGTTTCTTTCAACCTTTTGGCTTCAGTATTTCTAATGTTGCCAGTGTCCCAGCGAAAGTGGAAAACAGTGTGGCCTTGCTGTCTTTCACTCATTGTTCTTGAAAGGCGTCTAATGGTGGCCTCTTCATCAAAACGATACACATCTATATGTGTTCACCCCACGGAAATTCTCTTGATTCTAACAGGATCAGCCTGTTTGGGCTCTGCTTGATGATACTAGTTGCCTTCAGCTCTAGTTTCTATCGAAGATGCGAGTCATAATTGATACATCATCTTTACCTTGAGTTTGATCTAGCAGCTGATTGATAACCTTGCTCCATTGGGTCTTCCTTTTCCCTGATATACTGATGCAGTTTGAGTAACCGTTCTCTATAACCTGGATTCAATGAATCTATCTTGAACGTGTGGTCGATATTTTTTCCCCAAGGCTGCAACGATCTAGTCAATATCGACCGTATTTATACACCGATTGTTTAATTAAATAACCAGCCCTTTCATCGATTGCGTGACATTAGGATGGATGACCTCCGCATCATCATACAGATCATAAGATTCTCTATCGGAATCCACTCATTATTCCGACAGTTTCTGATCGTTTGCGTATCTCAGTAATGTCTGATGTAACGATTGAGCAATTTCTACTAATGAAAGGCCGATTACAGCAATAACTGAGCCAAGTCGAGAAACGGGGTTGTCATGTTATTGTGAATCATTGACCTGAATCAGAATAATTTTTTGCGAGCAGAATTCCGGATCTCGGCCTTTTCGAAAACTTTCTCCTCAAAGCATGAGCAATTAAGCCTAGATGATGCGAGGTTGTAAGCTAATCCGAGAGTGTGGTATAGATTAAGCTTTATATCAGCATGACCTTCCCACAGACCCCCTTCTTACTTCTATTGCAGGTCTTCAATCGCAGCCAGAAAAGCTCAAGAGATTTTAGTTTTATGCCATTGGGAACTAGTGGTTAGATGTTGGGCTTTTTCCTTTCAAAATTTACCGTCTTATGAAGGATGTTTGTCCCAAAAATGGCTGATCAAAGATCCAAGGAGGGATCTGATATCAATGAGCGGAGAATTCAAATGCTTCAAATCAGCTTTCAAACCCAATGGGCAGGATTGTGAAAGAAGTGGGCTTGATCACAGAAGGTTCTTGACTAGATCAGCCTGCATTTCTTCTCAAGGTTACCGGATCACCGCGATATGACCCGACCTAAAAGAATCTGATATTTTGCGGTTTGGGATAACCTGATCTCGAGATCAGATCACAGATCACAGGGTGTGATCTAGATCAAAATGGGAAGATCTAGATCATGATCTATATGAACATCCGGTATACATCAGTTTCCTACCCTTTAAGTAGAAGCGGAAGATAAAACTGATGGCGTCATTTAATGATGCAATACGAGGTTAATAGTTCGCAAGAGGCACACAAATTAAGAACACCTTATACTTGGTAGAAAAAATGTATGGATATTATTCACCAACATCCATACATCGTACTTGATCTAATGATCTAGATCTGATCTGATTTGATCTTTTCGAAACTACAATGATCTGATCTTTCTGACCTTTAATTTCTTTCCACTCCATGGGTGATTCTAGATAGTAACCTGGCGCATCGATGATTAGTTCGGTGAAGTAAAATCAACCTCTTCGCTCCTATAAGATAGAGATGTTTTATTTGCTACGAAGTCAGAAGAAAAGCATTCCAATATACTGGTCTAGGAGCATCTAGATCCTTCCGGCAAGGACAAATTCCAATGCCAACGTACAACTACGTGACTTCTACCCACGAAAAGTATCATACGTCTCACCCAATGTGATGGACTTGATTCAAATATCACTCAGTTCAGTGTGGATTTCAAAATTCCTCATAAGATGCCACAGGATCTGCTTCTTATTTTGTCTAAGGACATAGCTAAGCAGGAAAAAAAAGTTCAAAAGGCGCAGCTGTAGAAATAGGCGGAGAAGGATAAGATTGATAAGGACAAGACGAATCAGAAGAATGGGAAGGCGAAAATTGGGGAGCAGATTAAGCGAAAGAATGAAGAGGAGAAGACTGGAGAAAGAAGAATGGAGTATGATAAGGAGGATACCGAAAAACCATCCGATAACCAGCCATCTACGCTGGTTTTCATGAAGAACGTAGGTAAATGTTATAAGTGCATTGGAGGAGCTCTTTCCAAAGTGCTTCCCCGTTTTAGCCACCGCCAGTTGAAGAGCGAGCCACTTTTAGAACCCGTCTTTTTCACTTTTCCGGAAACGTCCAGCCCCGTGAGATAGAAACAAAGCATGTGCACCCTAACGCACGTCTGTGAGAATGAACCCCTACTCCGCCTCCTTTTCTCCATCAATCTCCAAAGAGAGTAAATAATCTCACCCACTGGACTTCACCAAAACCTTTCATCGCATCCAAAATACACCTCCTCCAAGAGTAATTAAAGATACGATTTGATACTGCTGACTTTTCCAGTGAATATCTCTCCTCATATGGCCAAAAGCCGTAGAATTCTGACTGCAGTTGGGGGGTGCGACTACAGAATAATCACATGAAGGAACTACTAACAGTATACGACAAACTACACTTTATGCTGAGGTTATATTCCGTTCACCACAATACAGTAAAAAAAAGCCTACGGAATTCCACCCCACTCAAAAGATTTTAGTCTTATTCACATACAGCAAAGATAAAATCACTCTCTAATTCACCTTCTTCTCATCAATAGCCCTCAGACGCTCAGTAAGATGCGGGTGACTATGGTGGTAGGCGGAGAAAAGCCAGTCTGTGGAAAGAGAACTCAAGTTCTCCTTGTGGAGGGTGATCAAAGCATTCTTGAGTTCTTGGCCGAATCCAAGCTTGTTGGAAAACTCGTCAGCCTCGTACTCGTACTTTCTTGAAAGCAAGTTCATCAAAAAGGAAACCACCGCATCAACAGGTCTGAGGATATCTCCAAAGAGAAGGAACCCAATCAAGATTGGTTTTTCCAGTCCAAAGCCAAAACTCTGGAAAAGAGAAGTGTTGTTGACGAAGCCTGCAAAAAGGGTAAAGATACCAAAGATGTGCAGCTGGTTGATGAGCAAAAGTTTTGTGGTGTGGGAAAGAGCCCAATGGCCAATTTCGTGGCCTAGCACAGCTGTGGTTTCAGTCACGGTGGAGGATTCAATCAGAGTATCGTAGATAACAATCTGCTTCGACCCCCACGGCAGTCCCAAGAAGTATGCGTTGGAGTGGGATGATCTCTTGGACCCGTCGATCACATACAGCTTGTCGAGGGGGAATTTATTGTCAGCTGCCAGTTTTTCGATGCTTTTTTTCAGTTCGCCCTCTTCCAAGGGAGAGAGTTTGTTGAACCAGGGCTGGATAAACTTGGGGTAGACGATAATCATAAAAATCTGCACCATAAACAGGAAAACAGAGAGATAGTACATAAAGTTATCGCCAAAGTAGTCGATAATCTTGAGAAAAGCAGACAAAATAGGGAACCCAACAACAGCAGCCACAACAGACTCTTTCAGCATATCTGTGAGCCACAGTTTGACGGTGAGCTTGTTGAAACCGAATTTTTCCTCAATGACGAAATTCGAGTAGTACGAAACAGGGATCGATAGAACGGTTGAGATCAGACCCAACTGAGTGACAAAAACAAGAGATTGCATGACCGGTCCCACTGCAAAGGCGGGAATATAATTGGCCAGAACGGTTTTCAAAAATGTTCCTGCATGAAACCAAAGTGTCGGTAGCACGTTGAGTTTTATAAAAGCGAGATTCTCAACGAGCGAGAATAGACCGGTGAAAAGCGAGAATTTCAGTTTTGCGGTGGCATAATCTTGAGATTTAATGGCGGTTTTTTCATCAATTCGGCTAGCCAAGTTTTCAGGAACTCTTTTTCCATGTTTGGAAACATGGTGAATCTGACGGACGGTGAGGTAGGAATCGAATATGTAATTTGCAGCGGTGAATCCGGCAATTAAAGCCTTCCAATTGAATCCAGGACGATCTAAGAACGTGGCGATTTCGTGGATCATAATGGTTTGGTGGGGGCACGACTCAGCAGACTTTTTGGAGAGCAAAGCGGAAAATGATGATGTGTGGATGGTGTGGGCCGGGTAGTTCTGCTGGGTTTTGCTTCTAGGGATTTATAGATTAGATGAGGTATCTTGGATGTAGGGGTATTGAAAGATGAGATGGGTCAGAGTTTTTTAAGTATGTGATATGATGCTAGTACTGCTTATTAATTACTCGCGTAACGGTTCTAATTCATATGAGAGTAGTCGATGGGTACGTATTGAGTAGCTACCCTTGAGGAAAGTGGATGTTTTCGACCGCAAATGGGTAGAAAAGCTGATGGTGAAGTATTTCCTTTGAGTGAAACTCTTGGATTTGGAGGGTTTTTGTTTCATGACTGCTTCATAGAAGAGTAACTCCTCCCGCTGAAGGAAATTTCAGGATTTCGTCTTCCACAAATGCTTCAAGGAGTGAGGCTGTTGAATATGTGTACCTTTTCCAGCAGGAAACAACAAGTATAGTTGGCAACACTGCTCCACTTTGTTGGAGAAGAAGGCATTTCTATAACGCACCACTACGTTCTACATATCCTTCTTCGATGGTTCATTACAGAAGAAATTCCTCCATCGATGTAGAAATATTCTACACTTGTCAAAAACTAAATTTTCATTCTGCACACTCACTCATCTCTTTGTTGATGGGTTGGTGGATCTATTTAGTCTCAGCAGCCAGCTTTTCAGCCTTTGCTATAACATCCTCAATTCCACCAACCATGTAGAAAGCAGATTCTGGCAGATGGTCGTACTTACCCTCGAGAACATCCTTAAACGACTTGACAGTTTGATCCAATCTAACAAGTTTACCTGGGATACCGGTGAAAACCTCAGCCACGGCAAAGGGCTGGGACAGGAATCTTTGAATCTTACGGGCTCTCTCGACAGTCAGCTTGTCCTGCTCAGACAGCTCGTCCATACCCAAAATGGCAATGATATCCTGCAGAGACTTGTAAGCTTGCAGGGTTTGTTGAACGTCAGTAGCCACTTGGTAGTGTTCGGCTCCGACAACTGTGGCGTCCAACAAACGGGAGTTGGAGTCCAATGGGTCCACGGCGGGGTAAATACCCAACTCGGAGATACCACGGGACAAGACCGTGGTGGCGTCCAAATGGGCAAAAGTGGTGGCAGGAGCTGGATCGGTCAAATCATCAGCTGGCACATAGACAGCTTGTACCGAAGTTACAGAACCTTTAGCGGTGGTGGTAATTCTCTCTTGCAAGAGACCCATATCGGTGGCCAAAGTTGGTTGGTATCCTACAGCAGATGGGATACGTCCAAGCAAGGCGGACACCTCGGAACCGGCCTGGGTGAATCTGAAAATGTTGTCGATGAACAAAAGCACATCCTGGCCTTCCTCGTCTCTAAAGTACTCGGCAATGGTCAGACCGGTAAGGGCGACACGGGCTCTAGCTCCAGGAGGCTCGTTCATCTGTCCAAAGACAAGGGCAACCTTGGATTCTCCCTCGAGGTTGATGACTCCGGTTTCCTTCATCTCACGGTACAAATCGTTACCCTCTCTGGTTCTTTCACCGACACCGGTGAAAACGGAAAAACCACCGTGGGCCTTGGCAATGTTGTTGATAAGTTCCTGGATAAATACCGTCTTTCCGACACCGGCACCACCAAACAAACCAATCTTACCACCTCTGGCGTAGGGGGCAAGCAGGTCCACCACTTTGATACCGGTTTCCAAAACCTCAGCGGTGGTGGATTGACTCACAAACGATGGAGGGTCCGCGTGGATAGGGTTTCTCTTTTCGTGCTGAATTGGTCCTCTTTCGTCAATGGGCTCTCCAACAACGTTGATGATACGTCCAAGAGTTCCCTTTCCAACGGGCACAGAGATTGGGGCTCCAGTGTCTTGAACTGGCTTTCCTCTAACCAAACCTTCGGTTCCGTCCATAGCGATGGTTCTTACGGTGTTTTCACCCAAGTGCTGTGCAACTTCAAGAACAAGATTTCCCGTTGGGGTCTTGATCTCCAGAGCGTTGAGAATTTCAGGCAGTTGACCCTGCTCGAATTGAACATCAACAACAGCTCCAATAACAGCTCTGATCTTTCCCACAGCGGGAGCAGCGGTAGCAAATCCTCTCACGATGGAATTGCGCTTGGCTGCCTGAAAAGCGGCGCGCGAAGTGGCGTTGTATAATCTTGGTAGAACCATGGTGAAGATTATGTTTGGATACACTCTGCAGGAATGTGTTATTTTGGTTGGTTGGAAAAGAGGGCCAATCAGAGTGCGTGGGAGGGAGTGTTACCCGGTTGGGCAGTGCACGACCCACCGAAAAGACTTTAAATCAAGTCGCATTTCGCGTTAGCGAGTGGCGCCCATGAGAAAAAAAATGGAGGTAGTTAAGAACTTATATGGTTACTCTGTTTTGGGTAGGACCTGAGAGTTTTGCTCTTTGGGGATGTCGTTTTTTTATATAGTATAATTCTTTTTGACAATAAGGTGTAGGGATGATGAAAGCTAGTTAGCAGAACGGCTTAGCAGAACTAGCCGCGGTGAGTTCAAAAATACGTGGTGGTGTTGTAAATTATCAGTAGCATTCAACGTTATGGCTGGAAGAGAAATACAGGTAGTTAGTAGGTGTGTTTTTGGTCTCTAATAATGTGTAGGGATGGTTATGTATTCGAGCGCAGTGGGTTTGGTGTGGCTCCAACTTCTTAGCAAGCGTCTAGCAAGTTGACGAAAATTGCCGGGTTTTTTTTTGAATGTGGTTGCTGAAATTTTTCTTGTGTCGACAGGAAGAAGTTTGTCGTTTTATGGCTGACAAGAGTGGGTAGGGATGGATAAGGCTGATGGCAATGGAAGTGCTGTGGGAAAGCTGGCAAGGGTTGGGATTATCTTTAAATTACTATTCACCAGATGGTGATCTGATCTAGATTCCTGTTATTTGCTGGCGATCTTAGATCTTTAGATAAGATCGCACTGTGGAAAATATCATGAGGGATCTAGATCATGATCTTGGTGAATACTACTTTAAATAGGGTCAGAGGGAAACTTGTAAGTTGTTAGTTGGGATACTGCTTTAGCTGAGAGGCTATAGGTTCAACTGGCTCAAAACCTGATGTTAGGATGTGTCTATCTAGAGAAAGAGAAATAAATATATGAAACGCTACTCGTTGACCAATATCCTTACACTTATTTCAAGACCCTATTGCAAGGGCTGATCGAACTTTGTATCGCGAGAAAAGTGAAACGATATGTGGAGTAAAAGACTTTGAAACACATGACATGATGTTGACATGGTCGCCTAGGATCGGTTCGGGTCCGATGGTGTCGTTGTGGTTGTCGATTGGGGAAGTCATTTATTGCTTACTTAGTGATGATTGAACCGTAAAAGTTGTGTGTTCACCTAGTCAGCCGGGACTCCTATATATACTTACCAAATTGCCAAGCTGCCAATTCTCCTCCAATCATGCAATGCTAATGCATCGGGCGTATACGGAACCGTTGTCATTGGTCCAGTGCCTGCCGACTGGGCGACGAGGTCACTTGGTTTGACTCGGGAACTATTACTGCATATGCAGCGTGCCTGCTTAGGAGTACCGGTTTACGATACTCAGCGTTAGACCTATTTCGGTCGACTAACTATTCGCTAGAGGAGATTCGAATTCATGGTTTGAATTCAGGCCTCATCGGCCTATGGAGTGGCCATAGTTTGGGCATTTTCACTCCTCATGCAATGCTTGGC
>JAKTTA010000387.1:0-15637 GCA_030580415.1 Citeromyces nyonsensis
GTCGGCATCGGGTCATGTGCGTCTAGGAAGTATATCGTGGAGAAAATGTATATGTTGATCGCGGTGGCTCTCGTCACTAAAGGCAAATCCATGTAGAAGTGACGCTCCAGCCTGTGTATGATCTTCAACCTTGCATATTTGCAACGAAGCGTAACCAAGTAGGTAGTCAGTCAAAACGTTTAGGTAATCGTTGTCTGCCCCATCTCCTTGCTGTATGTACCAAAAAGTCTTTCCACAAATAGTTTCGTCTGTCTCTTTGTCTCCGGTGAAATCGAGGAAGAAACACGATCTCTCAGTTCCAGAAACGCACCAAAGTTGCTTGGTCTAGTTGGACAATCCTCATTCCGCATCAACAAGGACTATTGACTCGATTCTGGGTGCAACTCATCAGCTTTTTGACAAGACTAGAGTGCTTTCTTAAAGCAAAAGTCTTTATCAGTCCTTCGATGTCATCGTGACCCAACCGTCTGACTTTCGCGCTGTCTATCAAGCCAGTACAATCTTTCCAGATATCCCTTCGTAGATTATACAGCGCTCAGATAGGTGGATCGCAAATGTCGTTTAGCATTTCTTGCAGATTCAAACCAAGGAAACGACCCACTGCTTTGCAATTCCAGTCAATTTCTTATCATCTTAACAGAGCTTCTAGCAAAAGGGTCTTGCAGTATTTTCATGAGACCTGTTGCCCTCCGGAGGCTAAAAAGCCATGACTCAATTGATGGTAAGGGTATTGATCGAAGAGGCACATCCGCAGAAGTGTGTTTGATTATTGTCTTCTTCCGAGGCTACTTCAAAAGACTTTATTCCAGTGAGCCTCTTCAAGAACAATTTTCTCTTTGAATTCATCTTGAAGCTCCACCTGGTTATACAGCCCGAAGAAGTGAGTCCATTTCAAATCCTCACATGACCGCACTGTTGTAAAATTGAATGAACATCTGGCCCCATATATGGCTTATATGGGGCTGCTGAATGTCTGACACCTTTTGCTTAAGGAATCCGAGAATTCCAGATCTCTTGCATTTCCTCAAATCTCTTTAATATGACCTAGAGCAGTATGAGCCACAAGATGGTGAATACTCATGCCGCGCAAATCAGAAAATATCACCACCCACAGTACAGATTGCCTGACTTTATATCTGCTTCTCTTCAATAACGCTTCAAGAGATGCCGCTTTACGAAAATTTCTTATACACTGACGATTTCTCCTTAAGCAACTCGAAAAACCCCTCCTCAAGACGATATCCCTGCTGATACAAATCTCGTATCCTCGGCAAACAAACGTGATAGTACTCTGAGGGAAGAAGACAGCGCACAACTTTCTGGAAACTCTTTATCGAGATTTCTGCGTCTGGATTTGCCTTCAAAAAATGATACACCTCCGCTTTCATATCGCGTTTCAAAAGCCCTTCAAGAATATAACAACAAGTATCTCTGTCTGGTTTCAGGTCTCCATACGCTTGAACCACCCCCCACAGCTTCCACGTCAAATTCCCGTGATTCTTATCAGCAAGACAGGCCATAAAAACATTGAGCAGCTGTAATAGAACGGGAAAATCGGTATACTTGGTTTTATCCTTCTTGCTGTGCAAATCGTCATTGAGACATATCTTGAGAATTGAGCCAACATCTTCTAGCGGGAATTGTTTCAGAATAAAGTTCCTCAGTCTGGGAAAGTCTTTAACTTTTAAGACATTTGATTCTGCAATCGCACGCAGTTTGAAATGGCCCTGGATCTCGTCAAAGGCACCCGTGTCCCTCTTCTTCTCCTGACTGAGATGAACCGCTTTCGCTTCAACAAACAAAGCCGAGAAAAGAGCTTCTTGCTCCCGTGTCAACGGATACAAGTGTTTTTTCAAAAGTGGGATAGATTTGTAATTACCCGCATCCACCAAGGCATACGCCATTTGGAACCCGAGGCCGTACTCCAGCTGGATTTGATAGTGTTTTGAGAGAATAATATTATCCATCAGCCAGCTGCACACAGTGCCGTTGTTGGCACTTTTGACGATAAAGGCAAACAAAAGCTGGCTGCAAAGGTGGTTGTAATTGTACGACTGCAAAAGCTTTATAACATGGAATGCCACTTCTAATTTGTCGTTTTCCAAAAGATGGTATAAATAGAGTTCTAGCGGAAACCGTTCAACGGTGCCAAACTTGTTTAGACTTTCAACTACGAGGTTCTTGATGCGATTATATTCGATATCACTGCCAGAACCCGACACGTTGTAAGCCTGGATCAAAAGTCCCAAAGAAAAGAGAGAAGATGGTCTGATTTCTGTGAAAAAAGACTTGTCCAGAACCGAGGGAAGAACTTCATACAACTGATTCTTCGTCTCCAGATTTTTAGTATCTAGATTCTGGTGAGAGCATTTTTCTGCCAGTTCGACAAAATCGGCAGAGCCCATTCCGCCATTCTGCGCTACAAGGCTGAAAAGCTTGACACTTTCGACGGTGGGTTCGTAACTGGGGTTTTTTAAAAGCGATTCCAGAAGCGATTGGCCATACTTCAGGTCGTTCGATTCCCGCAGCTGCCGTATTGTTTTGTCCACTTGAATCGGATCTGTTCGACGAGGGAAAACGGCCCGATAAGGACTTGAAAGAGTTTGGATCAAGCTTGTGGCATTGGATATTCGTCGCAACGACTTCATCGTGGTGTGGGGATGATATCTCAATGTTTCTCATTTGCCCCTTTCCCATTTCGATTGTAAAATCCCAAAGGTGAGCCCACCAGGACCCGGTGACGATGGATGAGAGTGTTTCTAAAAGGATGAAGTCAACGGTCATTGTAGCGTTCAGGCAATCCCTCTCTAGGGAGGTGAGGCAAGCCGGTCCATATTTCTCTATATAAGCTTGAGCATCACACGTGTTTTTCGTCTCACAAGTTTTGCAAAGGCTCCAAAACGCTGATAAACTTCATGATTGGGCTCGTCGTAGATAAATGAGCGCTTTTTCAGTTCTCCGTTGACGTCGAGATCGAATAGCGGCACCACCTACTTGCAAAAAACATGTTGTCGGAATTTCCAAAGCGGGAAATGCCCCTATCATGCCCATTTGTATCCAACAGGCTTAAAACTCTTATAAAAAATGTTAGCTGGAGGCTTCTTTCGCGGGTCTGCGGGACAAGATTGTCCCATGTTCGATATTTATTCTCCATGGATAACGGCTCGTGGTGAATTAATAATGGACTGTTTCGGATAATATCTGGTTTTTCTATATTAGTGTGCCTTCAGGGGTGCGCTTTGTCGTAATTCTATCTTCAATCACCAGGATTTTGTACACTAACGAACTCACTTATCCTTAATATCTAATCCACTCCTCATCGTCCCATGAATGTCCAGAAAAGCATCTCACTGGAGTTTACAACGGAGGCGATCACCCGTGCACTGTCTAAGTGTTAAGCGCGTTGCTGTATCCGGGATATTATCGATAATGTACGATTACAGCTTTATCTATCTCTTGGAAAGGTAATTCTCAGTCGAAATCTGAAGATTTCGTTAAATTGATTTCAACCACTTTCAAGCGGGCTAGTGATCTACTGCCTAAGAGAAAACCCTATGGCTTAAGTGGCCCGTAAGGTAGTTATGTGGTTGTTATGAACCTCTTTGCATGACTTTGAAAATGTATATGGTGAATGCATTCTACGTCTCTGTAGCAAGTAAGAAAATTCTCTCGCTATGTATCTATCAGCATTCATTGAGTTTCGAACAACAAACATATCTCTTTAAGAACCTATAGTGTAGCATTTTCCCATGACAAATTCAGTTACAAAGAACTCCCATTCTCGAAATTATTTTCTGACTATCTCACCTCTGAGTGAATTCAAGAATACGCTCGAGGTGACACAATGAGGTAACAGAAAGCGGGGACACTACCAGACACAAACAGACACACCTAAAAACACCAATCAAACATCCCTACAGCGCCATACTTTTTGAAAAAGTCGCGCACCAACCAAATCTCTAAAATGTTCAAGACGGTTATAAGACGGCCTACTATTGTGAGTGAAAAATCCACCAAAATCTAACGGAAAAGCTTCGGAGTTTAAAGCCCCACCAGCTACGGCTGAACTCGACCGCTTCTGAAATTACAAGCAAGCTCACGCAATTTGAGGAACCCACTCTTGAAGCTCTATCACACGATCAGATCGGGTACCTGGACTCGATTGGTTTAGCCCAAGGCTGGGTTTGGCCTTCCCAAGTACTCCAGCACTGCTTAGAGTATGTACACGTTTACACTGGACTTCCCTGGTGGGCCACAATCATTGTTACAACTCTTGGAGTGAGAGCTGCCATGTTCCCGCTATTTGTTAAGGCCTCAGATAACATGGCCCGTAACCAAAAGGCCAAACCGGAGATGGACAAAGTGATACAACTCACGAGGGAGGCAAAGGATATGCAGCAAAGACAAAAGGCTATGCTTTTGCGGAAACAAGTCTTGAACAAATACGGCATCAAGATGAGATATCTGGGAGCTCCTATTCTACAACTGCCAATTGGGTTTGGATTCTTTTTCGGGATTAGAGATATGGCTCTTGTTCCAGTCCAAGGTTTCACAGAGCAGGGAACTTTATGGTTTACCAATTTGGCGGCTGCCGATCCATACGTAGGTTTGCAAACCCTTTCTGCCTTGATTTTTATGGCAAACATGAAGATGGGTGGTGAGACTGGAATGCAAACAATGTCGCCTGCTCTGAAGAAGGTTTTGATGTACATGCCGTTGTTGTCGATCCCTGTTACTATGAATTTGTCTTCTGGTGTTGTTTTGTACTTTGCCACCACCGCTGTGTTTTCTCTGATTCAGGGCTCTGCATTGAGGTCGCCAGGGTTTAGAAAATTTGCTAAAATGACTGATCTGGTGGTACCTGTGAAGGATCCAAAGAAGGAGAATGTGGGTATTTTTGATGCCTTGAAGAATTATGTAGATGACGCAAAGAAAAATGCAGAGTCAAAAGCCCAGCAAGCAGCGATGGTGAAGGAGGCTTCAGATGCCCAGAAAAAGAGACAAACTAACAGTGATGTGATTTTCAGAAAGAGAAAGTAGCCGTCATGGATCTTGATCATTGAAGCAGATGCTGGTATCTTTCAAAGATGGAATGTAAATAGGATTATTATTATCGAAGCTGCATGAGATGATGGTTTGTGAAAGGATTTTTGCAATGAAGCGTAAGCTGAGAAGCTATACTTACGACAAACTCAAAGCGGATGTAAGGATGTTCTCGGGACAAATCTACTTTTTTCAGATGGACTTTTTCGCGACGCCTCGTGGAACCTTACACCATCTGCAAACGTTTCTAATTCTCACTCCCAAATTTTTTTCTCCTTTTTCTATTCTGAGTGTAATTTGATCTGTCTGGAACGTATAAAGCCTACAGCATTATTTCACTTTTTTCTAAAAAATTTCACTTTCATCGATATGTAATCACCGTTTGGTTCTCCCACTACCTTTTTTGACTGGGCTTTTCTTTTCTTATCGTTCTACACTACGGTACTAATGGTCGCACCGATTTCTTCCAAAGCCGAACTCTCCTCTGCTCCTATCTCTTATCATTAAGTAGGTTGTTCTACGTCTCCTGTCTCTGCTATAGAGCGTAGGCGTCTCCAGAAGGTTTTACTCACGACAGGAGAGTTGGTGAAGTGACGGCTACTGCCTGTGCTATCGTCGTTCCCGGCACCTGTACCACCTTTTGGCTATTTACAACACCAAACCTGTAATACCCGGAAAGCTCCAGACGAGCCAGTTCCCCAGATGAGTAATGAGATCCAATAAATAGCTACATTATCTGGAGTTGAAGTATAAACCTGTATTGCATTCAGTTAAATAAATAATTGATCCCGAAGATCCATCACTTGAGGATATCTGGAAATTTCTGCGCAATTTCCTCCATTCCCAAACCATCAAGACCAACTTTAACCTCCTTTCCTTTCTCGAATCTCGAGGCTAAACTAGGAGGAATTCCGTATGCTTCTCTTATGAGAATTGCCGTTCCAGGATTAGCCTTCTTCATTTGAGCATAGTTTTGCACTAGAAAGTTTCTGAAAAATTAGAGACCCTCAAAAAAATTGAAAAAAAGGCTCACCTTAATGGTACAGAAGCGTCTCCTGTTTGTGAGAGAAAAAACCTCAGCTCTTTGACGGCCCTTGGAAAGACAAACTTTGACATGCGGAGATAGTGTGGGGTTTTTAATGCATATATATCTTTCACCGGAAGGTGTAAGGATCCCGGCGTTTCTGTCTTTTCCTGTAGGATTGCCCAGTTGAGGTTTTCTATTATTAGTGATTGGTGAATTGATGGTGATTCTTAAGTTTGTAGTACAATAGGCTCATCTAAGCAAAAGGCGGAAATCGCTGTAGTATCACTTAACCGTGCGATGAGATAGACTGAAGGGTATAATCAAATATCAAAGTGTTGTGATACTTGAAGGTTATCACAGACTATGTTTATGTCCAACAATTCCAAAAATTTAATTCTTATCCGTTTCCAATATGTTTTCGATTGCTTAGTATCGACAATAAGTACGTCTAGTAATTCTCAAACAAAACCGGTAGTGTCTCTGCTGTAGCAGCCATTGAAATCATTTACGCATCGTCCCTTCAATGTCATGTCTTTTTTTTCAAAAGCCAATATACTTGGTTCTGGATTCCACAAGTGCCATCCGTATGCGCGTTCTTGGTGATGCCTGAAGATGATTTCAGTTTTGCAAATCGAGATCGTTTCACTCCTTAGAACAAAATGCATTCTCTCCCTCACAATCTGTAGGAAAAATGAAATGCAGTTACACAAGACTTCATGATGTCTGTATCCTCCAGTTGAGGAGGAAACTTGATGCAACTGGCAGACTTAATTCCCTCCATTCAACTGAAATACCCCATACCGTGCCTTTAATGACCGACCCATAGAAATAACTCCATGAAAGATCGGCATTCAATGCATTGCATCTACCTTGTTTTCTTTTTCTACAATTATATTTATGTCCAATTTAAAGCAACGTGCTCTGTGATCCCTTTGAAAGAAGCACCAAAAAACCACTCCAAATCTCAAACTACACCAACTCAATCAATCTGGAGAATTTGATCCCCACTCGTTTTTAGACGATTGCTCTGGAATGGGAAGAGAAAACGACTCATCTTCCTCTTCTTCATCTTCATCTTCATCTTCCACATGCTCCGCGTTCGACTCCCGAGGAGGTTCGTTTCTCGTCAAGGTTTCCTGGCTGTGCATAGAAGTCTCTGTAATGTCGTTATCACCAAAGATAGACTGTCTTTTGGAGCTTTGGGAAACTGGAGAACTGTAAACTATTGATGGAATTTCGTCAAATGGATCAGGATACCTCGAGACCAAATCTTCTAACCCTCCACCTGACCAGCCCTTTTTAGCTACATTCTCGTATATTTCAATCTCAGCCTTGAGCAAAGCTGCAGTGAGTTCCAATAAGTGATCGCTTGTTGACTGAACCAGGTCTGAAGACTCAAAATTGTAGTCCTGGTTCAGTTTATCAATTACATCCACAGCCCCTTGCAAAGCGTCGAGGTTGGCTTTATAAGCTGCGATTTTTTTACTCTTTCTCTTTGAAAGTTTAATAGTCTCTCGCTCGTGGTAACGCAGTATCTTTACCTTTTCTTTCAAAAGAGCTTTGTATCGTATCGTGAGGTCTCCCTCCTTAAGCGAGAACTGTTCTATCAGTGATTCTAGTGGTTTTTCAAAATTTTTGTCCAACTGCTTGGAAATAATCACGTGCTGATTACTTATCAAATGATGCAATCCAGCAGATTTCATAAGGCCTTCACTTGGTGGTCCTACACCTTTACAGCGAGCACAATCTTCTAGAGCAGCCCCAAACCCAGAAGAAGCATGTGATAATTGGATTAAAGCTCTCTTGTATTCAATGCTCTTTTGCAAGAGGCTTTTGTAGCATTCAATCGTGTTCTCTTTGTCGTTTGATGAAAGATAACGTGCACCGTACTCTGAATCCACGGTATTCTCCGTCAATGCCGAATTTAAAGTTGGGACGGAACTCCGACGCGTTTGGCTATGCTCCTCGGCATTGCTGTTGAGGTAGTTGTAAAATTCTGAAAGATGCGGAGGCGTTTTCTTTGGTGACGAAGGATTTCTCTGTGGACTCAATGATGACATGGTGGGCACATCCGTACATTGCAGATTGATGCACTTTTGAGTGCATGTGGTGCAAGGATGTCCCTCCCACCTCCTCCATTTTTATTGATAGTGTATGGTTTTCTTTTGTTGTCTCTTGAGTTTGGACGTATACGCGTCAGTGATTGCATTGACGTGAGCTGAATGGTGATCCATGAACCACTCAAAAGAGAATGTAGATCTTTGGGTGTGGTTTTCATATGTTCTGTTTCGACAAAGTTCTCAACTTGTAGGTGAGACTTGTTTTACAATTATCTGGCTGTTGAAAAAAGTTTTTTGTTGATTCTGTCACCTATGCGTTTTGATACTGCTCCCAATTATAACTCTTGAGTCGCCACACTCATTGAATATATAGACTGGTGAGCATTGAGCTTGCTGCGAGTTCAACAGTTTGATATGCGTCACTTTCAATGGATAGATTCGAAACACACCATAATTTTCAAAAACACTATGATTGTTTGAAACTGGTTGGCTTGAATTGGGGAGTGACTCTGCTGGTGAGTAACGCATATTTTTGGACAGGGAAATCCACACAGAGAAAAGCGATTCCTCGCTTTGTGGATTTTATCACTACCGGAATAAATCCTTCAATTCAAAACTGAATATCACGTCTTTATCACGATAAGTTGTTTAGAGTTTCGAAAGAAAACTTGGACATTCATATACTTTCGTAAACATTCCATTCTGAGAGGCTTTCTGTAAATCATTTCAGAGACGTTTGTAACAGCCCTCTTACGTCTACAGAGGATTTCTCGTCCATGATCAAAATTCGCACACTTGAAGAATCGAGATTTCAGTGACGAAATTCTTCTCAAGGTGTGAGGATGTAAAGTTACCCACAAAAATTTAATGTTCAGCAGAGTACGGCTTTTCTCTTCACAGTCTAGGATTCTGGAAAAAGTGCGAAATACTGTCAAACCCTTGGAGTCAAGGAAAACGTTTTTGGTTGATTTCTACAAAGATCTGGATCAAAACAATTCCATAATTCTCTTTACGCACAGAAACAATTTGGTGAAGCAGGATAACAACAGATTTAGACAGGAAATTGCCGAGGCTGGTGGGAAACTGACAATCTTGAGAAATCGTATTTTCCAAGTTTATCTGAGATCGAAAACGCACTCAGATCCAGCCAGTAAGAAAGCCAGTAAAGAGGTTCATAAAAATTCTGCTAAGCATCCACTAGAACCGTTACTTAGAGGCCCTACGGCAGCTATTGCCATTAAGGAGTGCGATCCTAGTGTAGTAAGGGCTGTTTTGAAAGTACTTAAATCTGCAAACGAGCGTTTGTTTCTTGTAGGTGCCAAAATCGAAAACCAGGTCTACGATCTCAACCAGGTGAATGATTTCAAAGAGTTGCCGACAAAGCCCGAACTTCATTCGCAGTTGGCAGGAATTCTGACCGTTTTGGGAGGTGCTGGACTGGTGCAAACGTTGGAATCCACTTCAAATGTTATGTATCTGACTTTGGACTCTCATCGTAAAGCGATAGACCCGAGTGAAGAGAAATAGTGTATATAGTAATGGAGATGTTGAGTCGAGAATTGGGGGCTGTACTTTGCATCGGTCACTATCTAGCAAAGAGGGACCTATTATAGTGCCTGGAACGTGTATACAAAAGTTTGATGGAAGCTTTTATTGGTTCACCACCTGAGAGCCTATAACTGGCCATTTAAATCCACCTTAAGACAACTGAAAAGAGAGCATGCTGCTTTAGCCTTTGGATGTATTACTCTTCACGTCTCTATCGAAATTCATTTACCGGGGGTTACGGATTATGAATCAACCCCCCTGGTTTACCTTCCCAATAGGAACCTTTGCTCAGATGCACTGGTTTTGCATGCATCGAGTCGAATAATCTGGCTGTCACAAAACTGTCATACGGAATGGCACGGTGTCATATATTGATAAAATCCTCACCTTCAAGAGGGCATCGCTTTTCTTTTCAAAGCTGATTTTTCGACGAATTAAATGGGGCCACCACACCACTGTACGTACAACTTTATGGCTCACCCTCAACCACTGAAAGTTCCGCCTAATCATAGTTCTTCAAGTCCTTCGAGATTTATCACTATGATCTGAAAATATTCAAACCCTCGCATATCAACCGTCAAGTGAATAGCTTTATTGACTGCTGTTTTACCTTTTTATGCGAATATGCAAAGTCTAGAAATTAACGGAATCTGGAATCGCAAAAACAATTCCGCAGTCTATTAAATGCCACCTGTTGGCTATTTCAGCTCTATATGCAGTTGTTTCATGCATATTATATATGCCCACTGAAGGATTGATTGTTTATATATGCAGTAATATGAAATAAATTCCAACTGATGTCAAAGCTCATTGTCTTCTTTCCCAATTCCCTTTGGTGGCTGATGAAATTACAAACTAACTGAAAGTCAAAGGTACAGTGCCTTTATATACCAGATAAATCTCTTCCTCGCGGCTTCAAAGATTTTTCAGAGGGTGAAAAAAAAAAAAAAAACACCCAAACATGGACACCATCGGCCCCAAACCAAGAAAACGCCAGACATATAGGGCAGAAAAGGAGGAAAAGAGAAAGCTTCTCAAGCATGCCAGATTTGAAGCGGAACAGGAAAACAAAGCCTTGAGGCTTCCAAAGAAAAAATTCTACAGACAAAGAGCTCACTCGAACCCATTTTCTGATCACGCATTGGAGTACCCCAGAAGGCCTGATGATATGGGCTGGGAAAAGTTTTATCCCGAATTTGTAGATCCTGAGTCTGGGAAACTTACCCAAAGAGTAGAAATCGCAGATATAGGATGTGGTTACGGTGGACTTATGATTGATCTATCTCCTTTATTACCAGAAAAATTGATTCTCGGGATGGAAATTCGTGTGCAGGTGACAAATTATGTAGAAGATAGAATTATAGCTTTGAGACAGAAAAATCTCTCTACAAAGGGGTACCAGAATATCAATGTTATCAGAGGGAACGCTATGAAGTTTCTGCCCAATTTTTTCCACAAAGCTCAGCTTGAAAAAATGTTCTTTTGTTTCCCAGACCCTCACTTCAAGCAGAGAAAACATAAAGCGAGAATCATCACCAATACGCTGTTGTCAGAGTATGCCTATGTGCTCAAAGATGGTGGAATCATATACACCATCACGGATGTTCTAGACCTTCACGAGTGGATGGTGAAGCATCTCGACCAGCACCCTTTGTTTGAGAGGCTGTCAAAGGAATGGGAAGATGAGGACCCTTGTGTCGGGGTTATGAGGATCTCTACGGAGGAGGGAAAGAAAGTGGAGAGAAACAAGGGAGATAAGTATGTAGCTTGTTTTAGGAGGCTCGCTAATGGAGAGGTTGTAAAATAGTGCATTTAACAGAGGTGGTTAATATTATAATCATGTAAGTCGTCAAGCCATATGATGACTGAATTATAGCATAAGCCATCCTCGGCAGGGGAAATACAAGCGATCTGAACTTGCAAATACAGAGGGATATACGTCGACCTTTATATAAGTTCTGGTACTAAAGTTTTGGTAGATTGGCTTCAGTACAACAGTTGAAGGATATATTTTGAATACTGGAACTCTCTTGTGAGAGACTTTTGGCTGTCGCACGACAATAGTAGCCTATTTTGTTCTACGGAGAGCGAGCCACTGTTTCGACGTTTTCTGAAAAGTGTAGATCTTGAGTGGGTTATTGCCAAACCTGGTTGAACTATGCGGATGAATCCATTTAGCTACACTCTAAGACGGTACCTGGTTGATGACAATAGTCGTGTATGAGCCAATAGTTCTGAGAGGACTTTCAGTTTACAAGAATTTGTTGAACCAATTTTATGTAGTCTCTTTCTTGCCATTTTTTAAAAGACTATAAATCGTAATCTATGAAGTGAAGAAGTCACACGGCCAAATAAAAACACTCTCATCTTGCCTCTCCATAGATCCCACAAGCATTCCCTTTTTTGTAATATACAGCAGTCTGCCCAAATGGAGGGTGTTGGCCTTAGTACCCCATTGGTGTGTACTCACACGAATAAGGATATGGTGAAAGAGTTAGCATCGTCTTGAAGCCAAAGTGATGATGGCCTTTACATACTATCAAGGTTTCAGCCTTTCTTGTATAAGGCCAGCTTGTCTACAGGTTGACTGTCATGACTCAATATAAAGTGATACTTTGCTTGAGCTTTTGCTTTTCTCTTTTCCTGAAAAAGCGTTGATGTAAGTACTCTTCTTATTTGAATCCAGCAGCGGTTATTCATTCGATGCCATGTTCGGCACTGATGAGTGAAAACCAGCATGAGATCTAGCTTACTCGCTAAAAAAATCAATTCTTGCATCTATTGGCCACTGGGATTCGAAGTTCACCAGGACGGATACCAGGAGGTGATAAACGATGTAGTCTGGGGAGAAAAAATGTTAGGTAAGACGCCTAGTTTGGTGTCTGGCGAAGGGTGAATTTTTCTCAGAGTGCTGCTTTGAGTCAGAAATATTAAGCTCGCGGAGAGGGTTTCCATCAGTAAAAATTCAATGCCCTTGGTCTGATGTCACTTTTTCAAGGTGAGGACGACAATAGTAAGGAACATTTATTACAAAAAATCTCGAAGGAGGGTCCTTCCGCTGCCGTTGGGAACTGCAATTTCGATGGCTATATTCTTTACGAAGAATTATTGAAAACAGCCTGCAAACTTTCCCTCTTTAGATGGAAAAACAGTGCGAGGAAATTAGGTGTGACAGAGATTGTAGCCTTGGATTGTATGGATGATGAACCTCACTGGAAGGCGAGAATCCTTGAGCCTGAAGGTGGAGTCTCAAAGAATTCTTATAAATAAGCTCAGCTGGAAAAATATGAAATTAGACATACCTTACAAGTTCAGAGGGTATATTTCTATGCTTTCTCTGTGTGTCTCTCTCCCCTCTCCTCCCCTATACGCATCCATAAACCTTTTATGATATTTTTCGAAATCAGAGAGCCGCTACTCGTGAAATGGGCCTATTCAGCTGTTCTAAAGGACACCACAGTTTCCGTGGAATAAAAAGAAAGGGTTCAACTTAATTCCATATCCGGACACCAGTGTATGGGACTTTTTCGTGCATCAACCAAAAGGTGTCAACTGGTGGGTCACAATTGGTTGCAAAGATTCTTTTATTTTCTGGCAACAATCAGACCAATCTGTAAAAATTCTACGTTACTCACTCATTCACTTCGCTGATTCCCTCGTCTCTATTTATCATCCTCACTGCGAATCATCTTTTTATAAATTGAAGACACAGTCTCACTTCCCCTTCTGATTCCCCCCTTGATACTCCCACTATCGCTATTCTTATATGCAAGAATCGCAGCTGGATTGGGAGGCTCCACCTCGTGTGGCTGAATGGAGGAACTGTTGGAATATATAGACTGACCACTAGAGGGAATGACCTTTGACCCAAAAGCAGCAGGATCAAACGACGATGCATGTTGAGGCTGACGAGCGAGTGCTGCAGCTGATTGGATACGACTAGAACTGCTTAAACTGGCTTCATCGTCGTTGACAGCTCCGTAGTTGGAGTTTCTCGACGAGCTGAAAACAGAAGAGCTATCGTCAAAGACTGAATCCATATCCTCCAAGGTGAGCCCAGAGGTTTCCGGATAGAAAAACACAACTACAAGTACAGAAACTAGACAAATCACCCCGTGCATGACATACAACCTCCAGTGAATGGCTTGCAAAAGCACTGGAGTCAGCTCGCCCACAACAAAGTTCGCAGCCCAATTAACAGCGGTGGAAAGCGAAGTACCCTTTGCCCTCACTGTAAGTGGCAGAATCTCCGGTGGGAAAAGCCACGGGATCGGACCCCACGAGTACCCAAAAGCAGCGTTGTAAATGATGACAAAAACAACAACCAAAGTGGGAGTATTGTCCACATTGAGAATGATGGAGAAGGCTACCGCAAAGAGAGAAAGTCCCATCACCACACCACCAGAGAGGAGTACCGGTTTACGGCCCCAGTTATCCACCAGATACCAGGGGGGGACGGTGGAAAGCACGTAGATGATACCGTTGACGCCTGTCATGAGAATGGCGTTGCGTCCAACCCAGCCGGCCTGTTCGAAAACCATGGGAGCGTAGTAAGATATAACGTTTATACCGTTAAACTGGGCAAAAAATAATGCAGACATTGCAATCAGTAATCTCACCTTGTACCTTTTCCACATGTACCCATAGGATTTTTCTCCCTCGAGCCGTCCCATGAGAACTGTTTCCTTGATACTTCTGTACTCATCTTTGGCCCTCTCGGCGTAAACGTCTCCCATCGCGTACAGATCGGCAATAACTACAATCCCCTCTGGATCGTGATCATGATCCAAAAGCCAGCGTGGAGTCTCGACAATGACAAAAGATCCTGTCCACAGTAGAGACCCAATCACACACTGTATGAAAAGGGGAAATCTCCAGCTCACGTGCGACTCGATAAACGAGCATCCGTAGTCAACCCACACACTTGTGGCGTACCCAACTATATTCCCGGTGAATTCCATGCAGGCCAACTGCCCTCTATTATGAGGAGGAGATATCTCAGACTGGTAGATGGGTACGATGGTACTTAACATACCAACACCTATACCACTAACTATTCTACCCAAGATAAGCTCACTCATGTTACCGGCAAAAGTCTGGAACAGTCCACCAATGACGAAAATTCCAGCCCCCCATCTGATGGACCTTCTTCGTCCGATAACATCACCGATTCTACCAACAAGCAAAGACGACACTAAAGCACCAATCTCTAAAATGGCAACCATCGTTCCAATCTGTGCCCCTGAAGGGTAGTCAAAGAATTCTTTGAAATAGGGCCCTGTAATGATCCCAGACATGACCCCCTGATCGTACCCGAATAGGAAAACTCCAAGAGAGACGAAAAAACTCGTGAAATAGATCAGCGGTGTGCCAACCAGAGGTCCACTCGGTGGCATCTCAACGCGTTCGTCCATTGTTGTAGTGTTGTTAGAAGAGTGGAAAAGGTGTAAAGGAACTGATGGTGTAAGGGTGCATATTATTGCTGGAAGGATGTCTGGATGCACAGGAGGGATATGTCACCGAGATAAGCTAATCTTGAGATCAGTCAGTAAACAAATAGTCAAGTGTGGTCTTGCCTCCATCATTCAACAATTTAAATAATCGCCCATCTGGAGCGAAGGTTATCTCCGTTTCCAATGGTCTCTTTTCATGCTTCCTGGACTGTCAGAGCTTTATTAATCTGTGTAACATCTTTGCTGGCCGAGAATAGTCTACCAGCCGAGAACGTGCTACGTTGGATGGAAATAATCTGTATCACTAGAGGATACAGGTGGGATAAATCATCCTTATGGCTGGTCTTTCGTTAATGAAAGGCTCCTCCTACTACACTTGAGGAATTTAGTGTAAATCCATAGTGACATGATTTAGATTGCCTCATTTTGATCTATATAAAACCCCTGTGCTTTATAAACTAATCTTTGATCAGATATCCTTCTCCTAAAGAACAAAAGGCCAGATC
>JAKTTA010000391.1:586-13407 GCA_030580415.1 Citeromyces nyonsensis
GGATACATCCTTACACCTCCGCTTTGCACCGATTCTCGCTTACTAGCTATACAATAGGATGCAAGTAGCGATGCATAAACGTTACCCGGATAGGATAATGAATTCCAGCATATGCGGTGTAAGGATTCAAGTGGCAGAGACGGGAGACTGAGTGAGAAGGTGAGCCATAGGTGCCCCGATCTGGACATACATAGAAGTAGGAGGCTTTTTAAATTTCTCTTCTAAACATCGATTGAAAGTCGCAAAATGAGTCTTGCCCTGGCCACATTTTCCCACAGCGGACACCCCAAATGTATGAAGCGGGCTGCATCTTAGGCCCTCGAGAAAAACTGGTGGAGAAAGCACTTGTCTCGGCTAAAAGAAGTTTGCCCAACATTTATCAAGAATTATATTCTCAATGATTGACAGCGAGATTCAAAGAAAGGCCGAAGTTCCCCTTACAAAAGATAGAAGCATTGTGAGAAAAGTTTTAGAGTGAAGAGATATTACAAGACAAAACATCGCAGTATTCGCGCTCAAGGATGTATAGTCTTTCTGAAATGTAGTCCATCCGTGCACCTCTAAAGCTCCACGATCGAAAGGGTGCTGATCCTTACACCGCGTTACTTATTCGTTGATGACGCTTCTCGCGCTTGATTGATTTTCGATCAAATTCTCTCTCCCTCTATGCTCTACTTAAAACGCAAAGCAGGACACCAAGTTCACATAATTGGTAGAAGAAAAATGCAATAATACCATTCACATGGTACCTGACCATTGATGTAAATAAAATCAAAAGATATAGACAAAAGCCCAACTGACAGACTTTACTGATAGACTTTACTGATAAACCCTACAGGCAAACCTACTGACAGACCCACTGGCAGACCTACTGACAAACCTACTGACAAACCTACTGACAAACCTACTGACAAACCTACTGACAAACCTACTGACAAACCTACTGACAAACCTACTGACAAACCTACTGACAAACCTACTGACAAACCTACTGACAAACCTACTGACAAACCTACTGACAACCCTACTGACAGACCTACTGACAACCCCTACAGCCAACAGGGAAGAAAAAAAATATATTCCTCAAAAATAGACACCTCACTCAAGGACGCACACGCTTTGGGTCTCTTGGGAAAAGAGTGGCACGACGGATATTTTTGAGGTCTAAGAAAAACATGACAACCCTCTCAAGGCCGATCCCGCCTCCTGCGTGAGGAGCACATCCGTAAGAGAAAGCATCCACGTAATCAGCCAACCCGGTGGAAGTGGGGTCCACCTCGTGGGCTGCCATTCTCTGTCTCAAAAACTCTGGGTCGTGGATACGCTGAGCACCCGAGAGAATCTCTTCTCCTCTCATGAAAAAGTCATAAGAGTTGGAGTAGTTGGAATCTTCTGCATCTGGCATGGTGTAGAAGGGTCTAACTGCGAGGGGGAACTTGTCGAGGATGTAGAAATCGGTGTTGTACTTTTCTCTGACAAGCGAGCCAAGCAGTTTCTCGTTTTCGGTGCTGAGGTCTTCGTAGTCGTCAACCTGTTTTCCAGCCTCTCTGAGCATCTGGATCCCCTCTTTGAAGTGGAGTCTAACCATCTTGCCATCCTCTGGGAGTTTGAACTCCTCCACCGGGTACTGGCGTCTGACGGTGGCTATTTCGCTGGCAAATCTAGAAGAGAGCTGAGAGAAAATGTAAACAAACAAGTCTCCCAAGAGATCTACAACTTCGTCGTAGTGCTCTTCAAAGGCCATTTCAAGATCCAGACCGGTGAACTCGGTCATGTGACGGTGGGTGTTGGAGTTTTCAGCACGGAAAACAGGAGCCACTTCAAAGACTCTTTCGAAATCAGCCGCAATAAGCTGCTGCTTGTACAATTGCGGAGACTGAGCCAGGTACGCTTTGCCCTTGAAATACGAGATCTCAAAAACGTTGGCTCCACCTTCAGATGGAGCTCCCACAATCTTGGGAGTGTGAATCTCCATAAATCCCTTTTGTGTGAGGAATTCGCGGAACAACTGGCACACTCCGGACTGGATGCGGAAAATAGCTTGGTTTGTGACAGTTCTCAAGTCGATCACACGAGAGTCCAGACGAGTGTCCAGATTCACAATGGGCAAGCCTGATGCCTCGGCTTCCGCTTCAGAACGAGATGCGTCTTCCAGCAACAGAGGAAGCTGTTCTGGAGTTTCTGCGATGGTAAAGATCTTGGAAATGTGGATCTCGGCATCTTGCACGGTGGCAGATTTCACCAGTTCGTCCACCTTACGAATAGTACCAGTTACCACTACAATACTCTCCAAGTTAATCGATCCAGCCCATTTCACCATTTGCTTGGATACAGACTCGCCGTTGGCCTTAATGAGACCCTGGATCAGGTTGCTCTGTTGACGCAGAGTCAAAAAAGCCATAGTGGCTCCCTGTTGACGAGAATTATGAACACGAGCTCTAAAAACTACTTCTTCTCCGTCGTTGGCGGCAGAAAGTGAAGAAATACTTACCCTTTCGATTCCAGATTTGTGAGTCGACTGAATCATAGCGAGCTTGCCGTAGTTCTCTTTAGCCGGATCGTTGGCTGCCTGAGCGGCTTTGGCTTCCTGTTCCTTGGCAAGCTGAGCAGCGCGCTCTGCCTTTTTCTTTTCCTTCTCCTTTTCCTTTTCCAATTTTTTCAAAGCTTTCTTGGACAAGGGCTGTCCGTCTGGGCCAAGAACTACTGGTCCTTCAGCCGATTTTTCCTGAGAAATTTTCAGCTGCTCGAGTTTTTCAGAATTTGACATTGTGAGTCAGAAATTGTGGTGTAAGGATATTCCAAAAAGAGTTGACCTTTTCTTGAACACCTGAGTATCTTCAAGTTTGTAGATGTGACAAAGTCTCAGATGAAGTCCGGAGATGAAGATGAGTAAAATCTCAGAATTCTCTAATTGAGTACCGTTTGAGTTGCACCTTGCTACTACAGTGCATTTGTAGACGTTGACGGCTGAGTGGCCGGAGGTTATTGGCATATTTCTTTAAGGGAGAGCCTCCTCGCAGGTTTCCACTTTACATTCCAGGTTCTTGCCTCAAGGACACTGTTGCCAAATCTAAACGCATATATCCAATCATGATTGTAAACACCCAGGCATTGAGGTATAGAGACCGACAGTATGATCATCAGATGGGGCATAAGGCCATTATAAGGGAGATAGATGTGATCCAGATATCCTATCGGGATGTACAAGAAGAGACTCACTTTTTAGAGGCCCTCATCGGGAGACCAAGCTAACGGGAATCAAAGCTCTGACCTTCCATGGGCGATACGCTTTGAAGTCTCAGACAACCGAGGAAGATCCTAGCCGGTTTCAAGTAACCAAAGACCACTCAAAGGTATTGGGGAGATAGCTGTGGAAGAAGCTTTCCTTCACTCACCGAAAGGTACAGGGCACATCTGAGTATTTTAATATTCTGATGCTTGGCAATCTCCACCTGTTCTAAAGCCATAGGCCAAAATAGTTCAAGTAAATCTTTTGCTAGGGATCCACGATTTAGTCTCTGCCTGACAGAATTTGAAACATTTGACCACATATTTGGCAAATGTGATGTGACCCACATGATATGGAAAGGCATTTTACATCGTCCAATAAGCCCATGACACTGGACATACTAACAGACATCCAGGATTTAGACATCCAGCAACTAGACGTCCAGCAACTAGACGTCTATGACTTGTATATGAAAGACCTCTTCGTGTGCGTGATCCATTACTTTCGCACGAAAAGACGATATGGTGAAGTGATCGCGGTATCACATTGGGTTGGAAAGTCCGGAAAAAGCAGGCAATGAAGCATTCTCCGGCCTTCCAGTCTGAGAGGTCAAACAAACACCCTGAAGGTAAAGATAAATTGGTGCTGTGCAGAACAGTGTGCAGAACAGTGAAAAAATAGTAAACAAGACAAAAAGAGAGAAGTAATTGACGTAGCGAAAAGTGGAGCGGGTCACCCGAGGGTTTCGGATATGAAGCAGACCTACTTTTTTTGAGTGAGGAGACTGAAAACGCAAACAAGGTATGTTGATAAACGGGAAGTATTGTTATATTTCTAGATGAGATACAACAGGGGACTGGTACTGGCCTAAGTTAGCAAGATAAATCCTTAGAGCAGCAGCAGCAAGATAGAGTGGTTAGATGTGATGATATAACAGGGGCTATCACCAGTTTAAATTGAGAAGAGGTGTCCAACAAATAGCAGTGGCAGCAGAGTAGATTGGTTATACCTTGGAGAGATGTGCCCCATGAGCAGCAGTAAAATCAGAGTAAGCTTTGGGTGACCTAGGGAAACAATTGGAGTAATTGATTGCAATCTGTGAATATCAATAAAAGAATATGTCAATTCACAAATATAAATCCTAGATCGAAACCAAGCATAATTACATAACCATCCTGTAATTATTGCGGTCTGTTGTAGACTATACAACAGATATACCACCCACCAAAGCCTGCCATACTATACTATAAGCCAGGGTTTGGCAGTAGCATATTACATCCAGAGGTCAGCTAATTGAAAGAGAAGCTTTCCTTGAAACCAGGACAGCCAAGGCTAATGGGAAGACCATCGTTCCTAGTTCCTGGGCAAAATCACCGTTTCTAAAAGTAAGAGTAGTTCGGAGACCGTTTGCTGGTACTGAAAGTTCTGCAGCAGCGATGGGTGGACGGGTCCAGATCAATAGCGAGGAGACAATCCATGTGCTCAGTCACACTGTAAAACCTAGACAAACAAGAGAAAAGAAAAGAAAATAAGGTGGGAGAAGAGGGGCCTTAAATAGACCCAGAGAAAGCGGAGTCACCTTCTCCTCTTCCGTCGAGCCGGAAGTACGAGAAGGTTTTGTGACCCGAGAGTAAAGTGTCGCATCCAAACACTTTAGCTTGTTGGTGTCCAGAAATGGGAAAGTATATATATATATAACTCATCAATGAAAGGTTCACGCAGTCAGTGAGGAAGGTGAAGGTATAACTCTCGATTAGAATACACGTAGCACATATATAGCATCCCATTGGCTGATACCTTACAAGGATCTTTAAGAAGAAAAAAAAAAAAATAGGATACCCAAACGAGATGTTAGGATATAAGTAAAGACGAACTAAAAAAATCTCTTTCCGAAAAACAGTTACTCACAACTATAATGTATACAGCAGAAAGTTTTGATTCTGGTTTGAATCAAAAAGCAACACTCATTGATGCTTTGGATATGTCATCAATACTTTCGATCAACATCCCACACTTTTTTGATTTTCACACTACTCTTTGAGTCCCTCCCGGTTCTCTTAATTTTTGGTTTTTGGTTCATACGAACCGTCACCGGATGGCGGAGGTGTGATCTAGGTCATGAATTATATAATTTATGAAAGATATGCCATATTTTTTTTGAGGAGGGTGTCTAGGAAAAATACGTGTATTGTACACAATATAGTCCCAAATATTCGAATCCTTGAATGGCAGGCATGATATCACATGTGACCAATTGTTCACTTGGTTTAACTAAAACACAACATCTCTCGTCTCCTCTTCTTTCTGTCACCTTGCAGAGTGTACGCTACTAGATCTTTTGTCCAACTCCATGAATCATCTCGAATATCAAGATTACCGATTTTACAGCATTTCTCAGTTCAAAGTGTCAAAATGGTGATTACAACTTTGACACTCGGAGAGGAAGAGGAGGAAGAGGAAGGAGAGTGAGAAAAAGGGAAAAGTGCCAAAGTCATGTGAAGGTTAACTAATGCAGTAGATCAACAGGGGAATACTGCTCACTAGCTGTTCTCAAACGGTTCATTGAGCCTTCATCTGCAGCTGCGACTTGAAGGCAAGGAGAGGCATAACTCATCAGAGCATCAGCAGATGGCTGATATCTCTTTTCAAGCTGCCTCCTAATCTTAGTTCTCTATAAAGGCCTAAGTTGTGCAGAAAAAACAGGGGTGTCAGAGGAAGTTGAAAGTGGAACAGATAGATATTTCTCTCACAACGCTTTTTAGAATCTTCAAGCTTCTGGAGACGTCCTAGCTCTAAAGCAGATACAGGAGAAGTAGAACCACATAAATGATGATAAAAGAGGATAGGAGATAAGGGTGTAATGTTGGGAAGACGACCATTAGTACCGTAGTGGACCGATAAGAAAGAAAAAACCCTGTCAAAGGGTAGTGGGATAGTCAGAAAGTGAACGTCGGATGGAATTTTACATATCGATGAAGGTGACTTATGAAAAAAAATGGATTAACGCTGTAGGCTTCATACGTTTCAGGAGGATCAAATTACATCCAGAATAGTAAAAGGATTCTAGGATTTGGGAGCGAGAATTAGTATTGATGGTGTACGGTTTCACGCGGATGTGTCGTGGTGAAAGTGTTTTCCTCCACGCTAAAGTGTCCTCGCGCACATCCTTACATCCGCTTTGAGTTTGCCTATCTTTGAAAAGTCTTGTTGTTTTGCTGACGGTCTCTTTGGTATAATTAGTTTGTGTGGGAAATTAGCTCACGCTTCGTCCGAATTGAAAAGGTGCTAGAAACCAACAAAATAGATTCATAACTCGCTATTCCATTTTTCCATGCTAACATATTCTACAGGCCTGCATTGAACCTTTTATTCTCGAGGTAACAGTCCTGGTTCATCAATCACCCAGTAAAGAGCAGAAGGTTAGCCAGAAGGAAAGGCTCGGTTGGATCCAGCACTCGCCAAAGGGTGGACCGGCAAACTAAGCCCAAGGTTCAACTACGAGCTTCTTAACTGCGACATCTTTGATATACGCCGCTGGAGCTGTGATTGGAAAAACACTATGAACCATTCAAGACATCCCTTCCAACAGTCGGGATTTTTGGTTTCTATTAGCTCTGGAATGATTCATGTAGTGAAGGCACTATCAAATGAACGATGATTGATTCAGTGAGCCACTCCCAGTTTCACTGTATAAATTGCTCATACAGCAAAACACATGGCATAGTCTTTCAGACAAGTATATGACTACTGGCAGGATCAGCCAGATAGATTTAAACTTCTGGCAGACTCCAATACGCGGAATCGCTCAGCGCATAGGTTCACAAAGATATTTTCAAAGCAATTGCAATCTGAACTAAATCAGACCGGCAGAGCTTTTCAAAAACGAAAGCCACTGTTTTCCTGTCAGAAAACTTATATCCATGTAGCCCTCTTTAAATTCCCCCGGTATAGCACCAGTGTTCGCCGATTCAATTCGCCAATTCAATTCGCCCATTCATGAAAAAAAAAAAAAAAAAGATTTCAAAAATCTTCAACTCCTCACTCAACTACTCTCTTCGCTGGTAGTCAAGACTTCAACATGGCCAACCTAGAAGAATATTACTCACAGAGAGATCCCGCGGCACGGAGTGGCCACCACGGTGCGGGCTCTGTCTGGAAGGAACACTTTCAAGACGTGTTCTCTTTCGTACTGCAGTCTGTCTCCATGGATGGAGGTGGAAGTCTGTCATATCCTTCTCATGCAGCGAACAATAAATCCATCACCTTCCGGATACTCCTCATGCGCTTGAAGAAAAGCACACGTCAATTTCCCCTGTGCTATACTCAGACAGAAAAAGTCTTCTTGGTTACTCAGCTGCACTCACACCCTCAGAGGAATTATCCTTTTTCAACAATGCCTGTCTAGCCAAACCTTCTCTGATTTTCCTCTCTCTTCGCTGCTCTTTTGTTTCCACCTTTTTCTCTGGTTTTTCAAAACCTTCAATCTCCTTATATAACTGATTCAGCTTGCGCGTATTCTCTTCGAAACGGTCCAAAGAGAGCTTAGTCAAAACAGCCAAATAATCTTGGCTCACCAAGGATACAACACTTCCGTCAACGAAAATTCCGACTGGCGCATCGAGCTTTATCGATATCCGTATGGCTACAACATTATTCTTACCGATTCCAGACTCTCTGAAGCCGCAATTCATGGCTGCAACGTATAATCGCTGCGCAGATTCCAGATTTCTGCATTTTACGTGGAAAATTAAAGGCTCAAACTTGAAAATGGCAAATCGCGAGTTCTGGTCTATTTCAGGAATTCCAGATTTAAAGATCATTCTATTTTCCCACCACTTGTCGAGGTTTTCCGTGTCATGACTCACAAACAGCCAATGGCCTCCATCACCTTTAGCACCTATTTTTAGTCTTTCAGTTTGTTTGATCCCTTCTACGAAAACGCTAACTCTCCCAGAACATGAAGACGTCGACACCATATCATTATCGCTGTTGATCAGATTCATCAGCGGAATACACTTTTCGTCAATCGACCCCTTGGGAGAGGCATCCTGTGAGCTTGAGGAGATTTCTCCCAGGATCTGTGCCTTTTTTTGATCAAACGGATCTTGCATTTTTTTGTTTTTGTTTTTGAGTGCACTCTGCGGATGTGCTTTTATTCCCCAAATGTCCTATTTATTCCCCAAATGCCCTATTTATTTCCCAAATGCCCTATTTACTCCCCAAAGACCTTCGTATCCTGCAGATGCCCTCGTATACAACCTCACAACAATCACAGGTCATTTTATCTAGTCTTATCAGTCTGGGCATTGATCTCTCAGAGAACCAACGTCCTCCCACAAACCGTTGTCAGCTCTCTCTGTCTACAAAACCCACCATCACATAAAGAATATAATTTTAAATCTATTTAGGAAACTCGCCACTCGCAACATTACACTGATGCATCAAACGATTCTCATCACGAGGAAACTCCCCCGTCACAGAGTGCCAGACTCCCCTGTTGTAAAAAATTGCCAGATCTCCCTGGTTCCATGCATGACAATAAATATTCTTTGGAGAAATACCAGCTCTCATCAAACGGTGAACTTTTTCCCTAGCAGCCTCCACTTCTAAAACCTCTCCTGTTTCGTTATTCACAAGCTTCCACACACAACATCCGTGCACCTGCAGATGGGGTCTTCCGGTTGTTGGATTTTTCCACACCAGGGGGAGTTTGACCAGCTTAGAGTCTTCCCACTGGGGCAAACACTCCACGGCCCGCTCTTTCTTTTCACTCACCATCGTAAGTCCGTCACTGGTGGCTTTGCAATCAGATATATATATATAAGGATGAGGGGCATACACTACAGTGGTATTCAGTGCAAACTGCTTATCCTCCTCTGACAACGAATCAAAGGCCAGAGCTCCAGAGGCAAACGCCGTAGCTCCTTTGACAACTTCAAGTTCCTCCTTTGTATCCTCATACACTATCTTTGATTTTTCACAAGTGTCTGGAACAGTTATCCCCAGCAAAGTTGTAACATGGGGAGGAGCTAGCTCGTAAAGAGCCGCATCCATGTGCCACCTGTAGAATCTTGTTTGCCCGTTGGCTATTTGTTCTTCGGAAAGTGGTTCCTTGTGGAAATGGCGATTACTGGGATGGAATAGCTCAAACTGTCCCATATCCTTTTCAGTGCCTTCGGGAAAGACACCGTTCCCTACCAAAGATACTTCGGGCACAGCTGGAATAACTTTGCCGTCTTTCTTAAGCACCGAATCATTGTGTTTCATAATCTTCTGTTCATGTCCGTAATGTCCCTCGCATGTAGGATCAAACCGCCTGGTGAGATCCAATTGAGACTGAGGCGCAAGACTGGCTTGGTTTGGAATCACAAGCACGAGATTCTCGTGAAGTGCCCTCTTCAGCACGTTGAAATCCAGCTCGCTTAACTTGGACGGGTCCGTCACCCCGACTGGCAACTTCACACAAGCTCCAAAAGGTGAGTTGGGGAGCGCATCGATCTGAATTCCTGATTCCATTGTCATTTTTTTTCCTGTGATCTTTAAACTGAGACAAGGGATCGTTTAAATATTCAGCCCATCGGATCCCCGTAATTATGCACCTCCGGCATATCCGCGGGCCAACTCCGGCACTGATAGCAACCGCTCACAAATTGTAAAAATCAAAAAAGTCGTGTGTGTCCCAAATAGGGTCGGTCAAGTCTGGGAATTCTGTTGACTCGATCGGCACAATAGCCTTTTCCACCATCTTTGAGTGGATGTACTCGCAGTACTGTTTCCCTGCAACGTATACATCGTAAAAATTATGGTCAATAGACACAACTCCTCCGACCCCTGTATAGAAATTTTTCATAAACGAATGGATCTCCACCAAGTTCCACAGCATCTGCGCGTGTTGAGGGTCCTCGGCAAAGCCGACGTCATGGTCCAAGTCCTCAAGCTCTGATAGCGGTAAGGAGGTAATCCCTGCTCCGGTCTCGGAGAAGTGATTTTCTCGAATCGACATCAAAGCACAAGACAGCATGAATATTGAAGACCGCAGAGATATCTGTCTTATGACCGACAGAAAATAGTTTTGCGGAAGCACACGTACTAGGTCTGTCTGTGTCTGGTACCGCTCGACTAACAGCTCTGCCACTTTAATCATCACC
The DNA here is from genome assembly GCA_030580415.1 of Citeromyces nyonsensis. Taxonomy (NCBI): domain Eukaryota; kingdom Fungi; phylum Ascomycota; class Pichiomycetes; order Pichiales; family Pichiaceae; genus Citeromyces; species Citeromyces nyonsensis. The sequence goes on from JAKTTA010000391.1 coordinate 10,964, forward strand.
ACAGAGTATTTGGCACACAACACTCTGTATTTGATCGAGCCCCCCAGCGTCTTGACATACGCCAAGTGCAGCAGTACCTGAATGATGTGGAAAAAGTTAAGTTTGATAAAGAGCCGTCTTACGGTCTCTGTGGTTTGTGCTTGTTGCAACTCGTCCAAAAGTTGGCTCAGGGAAAGTGGGTCTTGAGACCTGGCGAGAACTCTGGTTCTTTCTATCTCAGCATCGATATTCACACCGCCAGACAACAGGTTTCTCATCAGACTTCGCATCAGCTTTGTGCGCTCAAAGATCTCGGACATGTCCTTTTTCGTCATAACCCTTAGAAAATCCTCGCTTATGATGGGGTACACACCCATGTTGAACGAGTTGCGGGCATCCATAAACACAAACCACCTCCAGCATGCTCTGAGTGACTGTCTCCAGGAGAATGAAGCCTCCGGAAACAGTGTGTCGATATCCAGATGCAACCCCAGCATTATGGCCATGTTGAGAGTAAGCATCACAAGGATGGAGCTGTTGACCCGCTCTCCAACATCCGGGCTCCACGAAGAGTGCATGCATAGGAAAACCATTGTTTGGAAAGCTGGAACACTGGCGCACGTTGACAGATTTGCATAATTCAGACAAGTTTCAATAAGGCCATAAGACTCAAACCTTTTCGCCGAGTTCTGCAGCATTTCCGAAAACTGAACGAGAACAAGGATCAGAGCCAGCTTCCCATACTCCGTCCCTGTAACTTCTAAAACGAACTTTTCATCGCACGGTATGAACATGCTTTCAAAGTATCTACTCACAGTGTCATCATCGTAAAACTTTGCCAAAATCGTACGATTTGTCTTGAGGTATTCGATATGACCGGCCAACACAGAGTAGCTCGGAAGCGATTCTTCCAGGTTCCGAAGAAAGGCACTTTGCTCTTCCAAGGGGAATTCACTATAAGTAATTGCCAGTTTTAGAGGACGTGGCGGTGCTTTCCTAGAACGTGCGCAGTTTACATCCTTCTTGATGCTCGGTGAGTTTTTGAAAAAAACGCTATACACGTCAGGATCATTCTTCATGAGAGTCTGCCACGAAGTCGGGCCAAGAAGCGATAGCCGGTTGGGCTGATCTGTGAAAGAGGTGAAATCAGTAAAGTCGTAGTGGCACTTGTCCTTGTCTGAATTTACTTCTTTCCATTCCAGTAAGGCTGACGACAATCGCGTATTCTCCTCTATTAATTGCAAGACCTGATTCTGGAGCTCGTTTTCTTTGCTTGGATTGAATGGCGAATCGTCATAGACACAATGGATGGCGGGAATTCGTTTTCTAATGCAGTTTGAACAAGCAGGCTGGGATTTGTCGCACTTGATTTTGCTCTTGCGGCATTGCGCACAAGAAGATTTGACTCTCTTTCTTTTATCAGCGATGTGCTTCCCCATCTAGAGATGGAAGACAATTGAAACGAGATGCAAAAAGAAAAATAAATAAAGTCTCCCGGGGGTGAGTCGAACACCCGATCTCAAGATATCTATGCAATTACAGTCTCGCGCCTTAGCCAGCTTGGCCACCGGGAGGATTGCGAAACAGACGGGAAACTGCATCTTGTGAGGCTGAGAAGGAGTTGTAAGACCGAGTTTAGGCTCAGTGGTCAAGGCTTTCCGCGTTTTGGTAGGTAGCGCGGATGTAAGATTTCGAGTCCCCGGGTCGTTAATTTTCAGCACCCTGACCCCCGTGTTCCCAGGTACCGTCACTTCCCGACAGACGCAGATGAATAAAGTCGGTGCGGAGGAGAGTTTAGTGGGTATGGGTCATTGACCGAGTCCCATACAGGGGTACGCTTAGGCTGCCGGTCGTGCCTAAATTCATTCTCTTCGTCGTTAGCTAGGTCCATTTCATAATGGAACTTGTACGTGAAAAAAGAAAAACCGAGTCGTGGACTGAAATGCGGATGAATTTATAAAACAGATGAAGGTTAGGGATTGCATACGTTGCTGGTGGCACTGAGTCAAATATGGGTGGTGATTTATTTGAAAACACCTAAGCAAGAGATGGTAGAAATGGGATATGTTTGAAATATTTGCTTCAACTTGTTGTACTGTGATTCCATGATCCATGAAGGATGACCACCTTGAAAATCTTGTTTCAATTAAAGTATAACCAATTGAATTTTTTTTTTTCGTAAGTTCTATTATTAATAGCTTCCTTTCACAGGACGTTTTTGGTCAGCATGGGGATGTTTCGCCATAAACATCTGATGGAACAAAATCAAGTTTGTGACTGTTTCCATCCTATCGCCTAAATTTTGATAGAGGTAACTTTTCAACTCTCTAGAATATGTACCTGCTACCTCAATCTGCCACCTTCTCTTTGGCAAATTGTAGGCTTGGTTATAACTGGATCAATGTTGTCGTTCCGCAAAGTCCTTCGTCTCTTCTTTCCCTTTTTTGCCTGGAGGCGTGATCAGA
>JAKTTA010000392.1:3485-14734 GCA_030580415.1 Citeromyces nyonsensis
GAAAAAAAAAAAAAAAAAAAAAAAAAAAAAAAAAAAAAAAAAAGAGAGATGAGCGAGTCCCCTAAAGAACTGGAAGTGGATTTGACTAAATCGGCTCCACTTTCCAAAAAGCAGCTGCGGCAGCAAAAGAAAGGTAAACTCAATCCCAAACTCCTCGAAGCCCCTCATGTAAAAACGGTTGAGGAAGAGGAAGCCGAAAGGGTCAAACAGGAAAACAAACCTGTCAAGTCAGAGCATGGAGTTTGGATCGGAAATCTGGCTTTCGACACAACCAGAGACGAGCTGGTGAGGTTCATCACTTTTAGAACCCAGGTTAACCACGGAGAGACTGGTTCGTGCAAAGTTGAAGAGTCAGATATCATTCGTGTGAATATTCCGAAAAAGGGAGACAACAGAATCAAAGGCTTTGCATACGTTGATTTCAAGACTGACGAACAGGTGAAGAGTGTTATAGCATTAAGCGAATCGCAGTTCAATGGCAGAAACTTATTGATCAAAGATGCCCATTCTTTCGAAGGGAGACCAGAACAAAGCATATCCAAGAATCCTCCCTCTAGAATTCTTTTTGTCGGGAACCTTTCTTTCGACACCACTGACTCTCTTCTGGAACAGCATTTCCAACACTGTGGAGACATTGTAAAGATCAGAATGGCCACTTTTGAGGATACTGGCAAGTGCAAAGGTTTTGCATTCATCGATTTCAAAAATGAAGAGGGTCCAACCAAAGCTCTCAAAGACAAGTCTTGCAAAAGCTTGATGCAAAGGCCGTTGAGAATGGAGTTTGGAGAGGACCGTTCTAAAAAGAGACCACAGGTAGCTAGAGAGAGACCTTCCGCCAATGCTGAAAGGCCACCACGCCCACAGCGGGAACACGAGGAGCCGTCTTTCGAAAGACCTCCTATTCGTGAAAGGCAACCCATCCGCGAGAGACAGCCAGAAAAGCGTCGGTTCATCGATGGGGATCGTCCATCAAAGAGGCAGAAATCTTCTGTGGCATTGTCTCAAGCACAGAGAGCAAGCACTGCCATTGTCCAATCTACGGGAAAGAAGGTTAAATTCGATTAGCATGTAATATTATAGCATGAAACACTTTCTGCGGTAGCTCACTTATGTTTTAGCATCATTGGAAAGGAAGCGGGAATAAATTGAAAAAAAAAATCCAGGTTCACGATGGAGGTGAATAAGATGACACGATACGGATTTTAATGTCATGGAGAAATCTTCTAGTTGGGCAAACCATACGTCTGTTTCTACAACTGGCGACAATCATTCCTTTGCTCTGCATAGCCTTAACGTTCTTCAAAAATAGAGACCTAAGAAAAACTTGACGAATCAACTTTTGTTCCCCACACGAGGTAATTGATACATCTATCTACCATCATGCAAGAGAAAAGTGTATTTCTGCCAACATCGCATTCTAGAACATCCCTGCACATCCCTGCACCATCGCGAAATCCCCTATCTTTTTTCCCCTCATTACAATTTCATATCAAGTCACTCCTCACCAATACACTCGCTTAGGTCTCTGGGAACAGGTATCACCACGAAAGAAGACTGACACATAAATAGCAAGATGAGAAAGAGGCGCTTAAGTATGCCCCGAGCTGACTTGATGAAGCGAAGCTCAAACCACACCATAAGTTCCTCTCAAGCTCTGAGCAGTTCTGGCTCCACGATGGTGAGTAGCTACACTTCCAGTGTTCCTTATATGAGTCCTTACTATTCATCGAGCCGTCCCACACACTCATCAGACTCCGCAACTGGTACAGTTACTGATACAGTTACTGATACAGTTACTGACACGGTTTCTAGTACTGATGACCCTTCCTCCACTGGAATAGGGTCTAGACCCACCGGCTCATCCGCTCAGGTCTACACGGTTCCCTATACCCAAACTTACATCATCACTGCCTCCACCACAACGTTCACGACTGGTGTATTAACCACAACAACTGAAACGGGCAGCTCCTCCGTAGTGGCATCCCCTATAACGACTGACTACGGCTTCTACAGACAAGTGCTTAACCCTGAAGAAGGCGGCAACAATAGACGAAATGCCTTGATAGGTGGCATCATTGGTGGTGTAGCTGGGCTTTCAATAATTTTACTGCTTCTTTTTTGTTACAGAAAGAGAAGATCGCTCAAAAAGGGCTCCCCAGATATAGAGAAACAGAAGCCTAAATGGGGTGGATTTTTCAGACGAAACAAGCCGGCCTTGGCAGAAAAGTGTCTCAACGAAAAAGTCGGAAACAGTATAACCACTGAGCCAGAAGCGGGTAACGCGGTGCCTTCAAGAGAGAATAAGCCTCGTTTCGAAGAGCCGGTACTGGGTGACCAAGGGCTCTTCAGCATGCGAGAAAGCCTTTTGGGAGGTGAGATACCTCAGGCCACGAATTTCCAATCAACAGAGTCAGCAGATCCATATGTTCAGAGTTTTCCTGAGCAGAGAGATGCCGCTTCGTTTGAGAATCGCGAAATGGATGTTGTTTATGAGAACACTGCCGAGGGAGACAATTCTCGCAGCGTAGCTATGAACCGCACAAAATCGCCGACGCGAACATCGACCTATACCAATAGCAAGAAGCAGTACACCAACATTGGGTTGAACAGCGAGCTGTTGGATCGCTTGCGCAATAAGAAGCCGTTCGAGTTTCAGAGTCAGCGAATACCTCCCCCAAGAGCTCGCAGGTCCGTGCGAACCAGCCGAGGTGATGACGATGAAGTGTTTGACACTCTCGAGTCCACCAATCTCGTCAGACATAGCAATACTCTCTCGATAGACTCAGTTTCGAGTTCCGCTGCGTTCGATGAGAGTGAAAGCTCTTCCAGTTCGAGTCAGCAGAGTGAGTGAGTGATTATCGAAGGCGGGTATTTTTCTTTGAATGGAGAACTGGGAAGCTGGAGGATTGTGGTGTTTGAGGCGTTTTCAGCAGTGGTTCTCAGGGTGAGATAGTGGTCCTCATGGTGATCTAATGGTTTCTAGGGCGATCTAAAACTGTCTAAGGCGATCTACTGGTCCCAGGGTGATCTAATGGTTTCTAAGGCGACAATGAGTCCAGGGCGTTGCTCTTCATTTCAATTCATAGCAATGAGTGGTGAATGATTTCAAAAGATCTGGTTATTACAGCTACTGCTCAGCAAAGGTAATGGGAGAGGGTTAAATCAGTCTATACACATCTGAAGTCTGGTTCAAATCAGTGCTCTGTCACTGTGAGAAAACTTCAGCCAGCTGATAATGATATGCAGAATTACGAACCAAACAAGTAGATCACTACTAGTATGCATCTTACAGTTTAAAGCCTGACTTTCTCTCCACGTGAGCACATTTTGACCCGCGCACGACCCAATCAACCACGAGGCGAAAAGCCGGCACTGAAAACCCGTCACAAACTCCATATTACAGCAGCTCCACAGTACATCTTTTCTAGAAAGATGTTATCATATATCTGATTGGATAAAGAAAACCATACGAAAAAGTTACCCTCATGGAGTCGAGCGACAGTAGCTCCAACGTGGCTTTAGTGCGGGAGCCTTCTGAAAACACGCCAGTGATAATGGCAGATCGCGATTTGTACCAGCTATGTTTGTATTACATCAAGACGAAAAATGTGAATGGTTTGGCTCTGATAGCACGCCAAAAGGGTATTCCTCCATTTTTGCGAAATCGAGCGTGGCCGCTTCTCTTGAAAGGTCATCCATTTGTTATGGACCCTTACATCACACCCGATGCCGAAATTGAGGCACAAGATGACACAGACGATAATGGGATACCCGTTGCGCGTATCCGTAAGGACTTGCGCAAGTATGTTCGAAAATCCCACCACCATGCGGATGAAGATAGGAACGAAGAGTTGGAGTCGGTGCAGAACGAAATGCTTGCGGTGGTGGAAAAAGCGGTGTGCCGTTTTCTGAAGAAATGGGGGACCCTCATAAATTATGACCCCGGGCTCGTGTGGGCTGGGCTCGGACTCGCAGAGTGGGTAGCTCCCATTCCGGGAACCACCATGGTTTTCTGTGGAAGGGATGAGCACTCTGATTCTCACATCAAGGTGAAGGATATATCGCAAGATTTCGGAGACTTGGAAGTATTTTCAGACCCGAAAATGTATTTGAACTCTGCTCTCAAGTTTCACGAGGTTTATGAGCGACTTATTCTGGTGATACTTCACTCGCCCGAGCCTGAGACAGAAATTTCCTTCAACGACGATGTGCCACACTCAGATATAATAAGCAACGACCAGCTCCACAACTTGCTTGTCACACTGCCAACAAAAGGCGGGTCTCCTGATGAGCGGATCTCCTTCTTCGTCTACTGTTTCCGGAGACTGCTTCCTGAGCTGTCACGTTCTTTTGCCGAGGAGAACATCCTCGATGGGAACAATGTCAAAGACGAGTGGATCTTCTGGTGGCTCAAGTGGTGTGGGTCCAAAGTGTGGTCCAGAATCGATAGGGGAAGGTTGTGGGATTCTCTTCTGGGCTGGAGAAATCAGCTGGATATTCATAGCGTAAATGAGCTGGACGCTCTAAAACTAGACAACTACCTGCTGGCAGACTTGGGGCCAGACTTGTTTTGGAACCCTCTGACTTTCAGCGATGAGCAGGAAATCGCCCAGAACTGCAAGCTGCCTCTTGAAGATGGACTGAGATCGAAAACTCCTCTCTCCATTCGGTCTCTGATCGACTCGCTGTCGATGGTGAGGCTGACAACTTCAAGTGCTGAGGATTCCAAAGAATTTGAAAAACGGAAGCACGAGATTTCGGAGATTCCCAAATCTCATCTGAACCCACACACGGAGCTGGTGTTCATCACCATTGCGTTTCTGAAGGCAAAAGAAGGCGCACTTTTGGAATTGGACCAGTCTGAGATTCGAGAGTTTTTAAGCAAAACTTCCTCCACCAACTTGGAAAGTTTCCAGAAGCTGTTTGAGACCGACAATCACCACATCAACTTGGTGAGGCCTCTTCGGAATCACGGGAATCACCACGACTTGAGCGAGACTGTTTCTGAGACCTCCTCGGTGGATTTTTCCGAAACAGACTCCCACGTGTCGTCTCCTCCGTCTACGAACAGAATGCAGGCAAGAAAATCTAAAGACCTGGAGGATGTGCTCCTTCTGGCTAGCGATCTGTGGAAAAAGTGGCTCTGGCAGGAGATTCACGATAATTGAAGATAGTGAAAGTCGAAGGGGAAGTGGTGGCTGACAAGGTTTAGGAAATGGAAATTTTCAAGAATGGAAAGCTCAAACAAGTGAATGTATTTTTTCTCTAGTGTAACACACCCTAACACCTTTTCACCAAAATGATTTGTTCGCTGTCTGGAGAGCCCACGCTTGAGCCGGTTCTATCTTTAAAATCTCACAGAATTTTCGACAAGAAACTTCTCCGGAACTTTATTGAGGTCAACCAAAAGGACCCCATCACAGATGAGGAAATGACAGAACACGATGTTGTTCCTGTAGAAGTCACCATCCCCAGCCACGGTGTGCCGTCATCAACCAAAACTTCTATTCCATCAATGCTCTCGGCATTTCAGCAAGAATGGGATGCTTTGGCTCTCGAACTGTTTACTCTTCGGAAACAATTAGCTGCAGCCCGTGAGGAATTGAGCATGGCTTTATACCATCAAGATGCTGCCGTTAGGGTTGCGGCACGGGCCGTGAAAGAAAAAACCGAGGCGCAAAATGCTCTTCGGGATCTTGCGGCCAATTTTAGTACAAATGGAGTTGAAGCTGTTCAACAGAACACCTCTCCGACAAAAATGCCTGAACTTTATTCTGACATGCTTATAGAAGCAAATCAGGCTTTGTTCTCCGAGCACAAAGCTTTTAAACCGAAATCTTCCCTTTTGCCGTCACAACCAGTAGAACTGCAGAAGAGAGAGACCCAGACGTGTGACTCGTTAAGCACAGTAAAACTTTGGAGTTACTCCAAAGAACTTAACTGCGCCTTGGTCTACTCCAATGAAACTGTGGATTTGGTGAGTATATCTGATCACCAGGTGAAGAAAAGCTACAACGTTTCCCAAGTGACTGCACTTGGTTTTGTTGGCACAGAACCCGTGATTGGCTGTTCCAACACTTTGAGTTTTAGTTTCACCGAGAGCGAGGACTCTGCACACATTCATTTCGACAAAGATATAGTGACTCTGCTAAGCCATGATTATCTGAAAATGATAGTTGTGGTACTGCTGGATTCATATTGCATTATCGATACCAAAAGCCGCGAGAAAATATTTCAATCAGAGCCTCTTGCATCCTCATTGAGCTGTGGAGATCTTCACCCCGATGGGCTACTACTTGGTGTTGGTGTGGAGTCTGGAGTATCCATCTACGATATATCCAAGGGCTCCCAGGTTGCCGAGTTTACTACATCTGCCACACCTTCAAATGTCAAGTTTGCTTCTAATGGATATTGGATGCTGGTGACTTATGGCGAAACTCTAGAGATTTTTGATCTCAGAAAGTCTGTCTCGATTTTTTCGAAAACTTTTTCTACGTCTGTCGCTCACGTTGCAATAGACCGAACCAGCGCATTCGTATTTGTTTCAACAACAGGAAAATTAACCTGTTTGCGGTATATGAAGAAGGGCAAGAAGTTTAGCGATGAGAGTATAGAGTGTGACATTTCCGGAGGACTGAGTGCCATGGAGATCATTCCATCCGAAACGGGCAAGGATGAAGAAGTTGTGGCTGTTTCAAGTGAAGTGTCAAAACTGCAACTTGTAGGGCTATAAGTTCCGCTGTGGCTGAGGTGTCACTCAGAATTTGGAGATTCTGCATCAAGTGCTATGCTTTAGGTGCTTTGTCTTAGCTTCCGGCAGATTTGTTTGAGACGGCTTTGTTTTTGGAACAGAAAGCGAAGTCAATGCTTTCACACATTTGCATGAGCAAGTGGCTGACATTAATACAGGTGATTGAGTTGAAATGGCTTAGGACGATGTAATCTGATGGAGATGAATGTGACGTCACATCATCTACTTTCTCTAGTGGAGATTCGAAAGTCTGACTTTGCACGAATGTACTCAAAGACTCCGAAGCTGGTGTTTTGCAAGTGCCTGTAAGTGTACAATACATGAAACTCTCACTTACCATAGCTAACACAGAAAAATACAGAGACTGTGTTTACATCCTCTTTGGTTTGGAATGTCTACTTGACATCATTATTTTCCATTAGCAGTTCTTAAAATGAAGCGAAAGTTGCTGCCTCTGTATTTGCCATCTTTAAAAAAAGCACTATCAATGAACCATACTGTCATATTTCAGGAGGGGCTGTTTTTAGAAAAGTCCCATCTTCCAGGAGTTGGCGCAGCCTGCCTCAAATAATATTAGTCATGTGCTAAACATTCTTTCAAAAAACATTTCTGAAAGAGAGGACTAACTCAATTTAGATGTTAGGGACAAATCATGGAGCCTTCTTATACCTTCTACAAATCCAAACTTTTTTTTTTTTCCTATTCAAAACGTTATTTGATTGGATTGAGTATTCTTCTCCAAAAACCTCATTCATTGCTATATGGTTCAAAGCTTTGATTAAAGCATCAAATCCTTCAATCCTGGCTCTACCCGTTGACTTACCTATTTTCCTTTTTGTTTTTTTCTGGTTCTTACACAGTCCTAACGGTCGCACATACTCCTCCTTGCTTTGAACTATCAATCATTTGAAACTATTTCTCCCGATTCTATTAAAAAAGGTAGGTTTGTTCAACTCTATGTCCCTACGTGCTTGCCACAAAGTTTGCGAGGTTCCGAAAATCGATCCATTGCATTATCCACCGACAATTCGGGTATCAAAACCAATACAGCTAAGAAATCTTTGTCAGAGGAACAAGCAATCTGCCCACATTCTCAAGCGAGCCATCCCCTGTTTCTGTAAGTTCTGGTGGTTTGACTGTGATACTAGCTGGCGAATTCTTTCATCCTTTTACAGTAACAAATCATGTGGGCTGTCATTTGATTCGAAATCTTTACACCCATTTGTCGTTATCATAATTGGTGTTAGAGTTCCTTTGGCGTAATTGCGGGGGTCAATGTATTATTTCTATGTGGTCTCCCTGATGCGGAAATCTACCCTTCTATACCTCCAAACGCCTTAACGCTATCTTCCTAAGGGTCGTCAGATCCGGATCTAGATCCGGATCGATATGATCTTAAATCGCGTCATTGGATCGCGAACCGGATCGGATCGGATCGATTCGATTCGACACATTCTTTTTTACTAAAAGTTCCATTAATTAATATACAACATAATCATATATCCCTCAACGTACTCGTGTTGTATTGGAATCAATCGACCAAAAATTCGATACCATGGAGTAGAAAATATATGAATTTTTCAGGAAAAGTCACAATACTATGTAATCGCGCCTCAATCAATGTCCGGTGGCGTTGGGACAAAGTCACAATCCTCTTCATTTAAAGGCTCGAAAGAATCACCTTTGGACCGAAGATAATCACGAACTACCAATAGCTCCTTTGCAGTGTTGTTTCCCAGTGAACTGCGCGTCTCAACGATTACCTTCTTACTCACAGAAAATAAACGCTCGACCGGTGTGGAGCTGGCAGGAATAGATAGCATCTTGCTTGCCGAAGTATACATTGCAGGAAAATTCTGTTTGTTTAGATCCCAACAGTCACGAAAGTTTCCGGTAGAGCTATGGAGACTTTTGGTAGATAAAGTTGCTCCACAAATGTTACAAGAAGCTTTGTTTTCAAATCCAAGAGTGAAATACTTGGGGAAAAGGTCTTTTTGGAAATGCGAAAGGGTTTTTGCTCTCCCTTCTCTTCTTCGTTGCACGCAGAGGGATATTCAGCTCCAGAATTCCCGTCCAATGAATCGCCAACAGCAGCTTCCTGAGTCTTCCGCATTAATTCAAGAGCACTACCTGCTGTAACAAGGTCATCATCATCAGACAGCTATTCAATCGCTTCACGGGGAACCGAACTGAATGCGTTCACAGCGTCGCCTCCATTTACGCTGACCCTAAACGGTTTGATGCAGGCGCTTTTTCGAACATTAGACATTGAGGTATACCAAAAAAAAAAATTGATCGACTAATAAATCTAAAAACAAAATGATATTTCTGGGAATTGAACTCCAAAGCCGGATCGGATCGATTCGACGAGCCGGCAATGCAACAATAAGTCGAACTGGCTCTGGCCTTAATCTTACTCTGCTGATTTTTAGGTGAGACTCGTCTTGAAAAGAGTCAGACAATCTCACGACAAACTTTGCCAATCAAAACATTTCCAGGAGGGAATCATTCACTTGTCTGCGAAACTATAAAGCAATCATCCGTAAAGAAGACCTTCACCACATCTCATACAGAGGGCTAAATGCTTACCCCTTTACTCGTATATCTTAAACTATCATTTTGATAGGCCACAACGGAGATCAGGGACAAAAAGCGGCCTTTTGAAGCTCATCACTGCTAAACAAAAGGGCTCCCCCTTGTTTCTTCCTCAGATCATATACATAGTGGCAACCAGGATGAGCCATAATTCTATCCATCGATCAGTTAAGCACAGCCCACAAAGCCCAACCACTGAAGCGTTTCCGAGGCTGAGATTCTCTTTCTTAGTTGAATAGTCCCTCTGTGGTAATTTTCGAAATAGTAGGGACACGACCAGGACTCCGAATATATGATAAGAAATGGTTACTCTTTTGGATTTCCTCCAAAGCAAAACCTCCCTACAAGCCAAACTCAAAAGCTACACGAGCAATGATTCCAAAATGCTCAACAGCTCTCAGTTGATGGAACTTGCAAGGGCCACCTTCCAAAGTGCTAGCCTCATCATTATAACAAAGGCCCTGGAGAAAAAATTATCTCCAAAGGAAAGTCAAAGAAAGTCGCTGTTGAAGACCTTGATGATTATTTTTTTTCTCCTTCAAGTCGGCTCCCTGGATTTCGTGGCATGGTGTGATAAAAGTCGAGGTGTTTTCAAGAAACTGAGCCACATTGAACCAGCTTCAGGAACCGCTATAAATGCTGACTTGAGAGCCATAGAAAGTAAGGCTAAAGCTTTGGTATATTACATTGAGCATCCAAAGAAACTGAGCGACAAAAGAGAAGAGTTCCATAAACTTCGAACGTCTATGATTCTTCCTTCTGGGGCATTCAAAACAGAAGACGAGGAAAGGCTTCACGAAGAGCTGAATTTTACTTTAAGGACTCCTCCTTTAAGTCAGCACTATCCTTCACGAAATTGCCAAAGTTTGGATATCATACGAGAGGATTAAAAGTTGAGAATATTGAATACAAAGAAGAAATTAAAAAAGTATTCTATTGAAACAAAAAAATAGGCTCAGCCAGTTAATAAATAACATTCACTTGTCAGCTAACCACCTCTGAGTCTGAGCACCAAGTGCAAAGTGGATTCCTTTTGGATATTGTAGTCAGACAAGGTTCTTCCATCCTCCAACTGTTTACCGGCAAAAATAAGACGCTGTTGGTCAGGCGGAATTCCTTCCTTGTCCTGAATCTTGGACTTGACGTTGTCAATCGTGTCGGATGATTCAACTTCTAAGGTAATGGTCTTCCCAGTGAGTGTTTTGACAAAGATTTGCATACCACCTCTAAGTCTGAGAACTAAATGGAGGGTCGATTCCTTTTGGATGTTGTAGTCAGATAAAGTTCTACCGTCTTCCAGTTGTTTACCTGCAAAAATCAAACGTTGCTGATCCGGTGGAATTCCTTCCTTGTCCTGGATTTTAGACTTCACATTGTCGATCGTGTCAGATGACTCGACTTCCAGAGTAATAGTCTTTCCAGTCAAAGTCTTGACAAAAATTTGCATCCCCCCTCTCAATCTCAGAACTAAATGCAGAGTAGACTCCTTCTGGATGTTGTAATCTGACAAAGTTCGACCGTCTTCCAATTGCTTTCCTGCAAAAATCAAACGTTGCTGATCCGGTGGAATTCCTTCCTTGTCCTGGATTTTAGACTTGACATTGTCAATCGTGTCGGATGATTCAACTTCTAAAGTGATGGTCTTTCCAGTGAGCGTCTTGACAAAGATTTGCATACCACCTCTCAATCTCAATACTAAATGCAGAGTAGACTCCTTCTGGATGTTGTAATCTGACAGAGTTCTACCATCTTCCAGTTGCTTTCCAGCGAAAATCAAACGCTGCTGATCCGGTGGAATTCCTTCCTTGTCCTGGATTTTAGACTTCACATTGTCGATCGTGTCAGATGACTCGACTTCCAGAGTAATAGTCTTTCCAGTCAAAGTCTTGACAAAAATTTGCAT
>JAKTTA010000393.1:0-14728 GCA_030580415.1 Citeromyces nyonsensis
GAAAGAAGTAGTTTTGAAAAGAAGTTGAGGGATTTTTGGAGGAGGAAGTGGAGGAAGAGGAGGGAGAGGAGAAGAGGAGAACAATAAGAGTGAGAAAGAGGAAGAAGCGTCTAAGTTGTGAGGGTAACTAATGCTGTAGATCAACAGGTAAATACTGCTCACTACCTGTTCTCAAACGGTGCATTGAGCGTTTATCTGCAGCTGTGATTTGGGAATGAAGGGAAGGAGAGACATGAGTCATCAGTGCAACAGCAGGTGACTGATGTCTCTTAAGCTATCTCCAAATCCTAGTTTTCTTTGAAGGCCTACGTTTTGCAGAAAAAGTAGGGGCCTCAGTGGACGTTGAAAGTGGAGCAGATATCTTGTTTCTCTCACAACGCTTTCTTCGATCTTCAAGCATTGGGAGACGTCTACGCTCTATAGCAGAGACAGGATAGGTAAAGTCATAGAATTGATGATCAGAGAGAGTAGCAGAGAAGGGTTCGGCTTTGGGAGGAATAATGGCGACCATTAGTACCGTAATGTAGACCGATAAGAAGGAAAAAAAAAAACCCAGTCAAAGGGTAGTGGGATAACCAGATGAAGTAACCGTTGTATGGAATTCTTTGATTACATATAAATGAATTTTGAAAGAAACAGTGAAGTGATGCTGTAGGCTTTATAAGTTTCAGGCAGATCAAAATTACATCCTGAAGTTAAAAAGAAGAAAATATTTGGGAGTGAAAATTAGAGTAGTTCGTAGATGGTGTAAGGTTCCAAACGGTTTGTCTCCTCAAGCACATCCTTACATCCGCTTTGAGTTGCCTATCTAAAGTATAGTTTCTCAGCTTACGCTTCGTCGCAATTATCATGAAACGTGATGTTTAGTTGGTTCACACATGATACTTGAAAAATAAAAATTTATAATAAACTATACTACCGTTCTTCTTCAAGATAGGGATCAAGTGACTTTGATCGCGTAATAGTCTCTTGTAAAGTTCCTTGAATATTTTGTTCTACAGATATTCGCTGTCCAGCGTTTCAAGCCTCGTTGGTGGGCTCTTGTGAGATTTATATTGAAAGTTGTGCATATCATCTAGATGCTTTCAAACTACTTTTCGACTCTTTACTCATAGAATGTTCAATGCCTGGCTTTCAAATCAATGAATTTTCCTGACCATGCTGTATAGCTTCTTCAAAACTGAACTACATATATACTTCTTATTATGGCTGGATGCTCATGTTTCGTTGCACTATGTCAGTACTGAGAGCCGTGTGCAACTTATTAAAATATCACGGGTGCAAGACGTGCCACACTTTTTGCTTCATGTGGAAATATCCCCAGATCAATATGAGTTTACGAAAAAGTCACGCACTTTGAAATCAGCCGCGATGCTCATCGATGAGTGGAAGCCATGTTGAACGATGGCTGAAAAGTATATTGGATAACCCACTTCATGCCTCATCTTGATTCTATACCCTACTGTGCAGCTTCTAGACTCTCAAGATGGTTTTATAAAGCTTACATGTCCTATATTGTCAAAGAAATGATATGATCTGCAGTGTAGCTCAAGAAAAGAGGGGTTCATGAAACCTGACCTTTTTGGTTTCAACAACAAGCATTGATAAGGGGTGCGCGTTTGCGGTTCCGTCTTGCTATATCTAGTATTCTGGGCCTTGTCGAGCCTAGATCAGTTTGTGGCAACTGATGATGCAAATAAAACATTACGTCGTAAAACGTTGAAAGGAGTTCACCCAATTCTAATGCCACTCGCGTGCAGTCACGTTTAACAAATATGCGATCAAAAGAGCCTTGTCACGTTTGAGATTATTGCGGTGAGTTTTTTTCTGACTGATAATTCGATCGAGATGCCTCGCTGATAGAAGCGACGACATTCCGCCACTAGAGATAGGCCCCCCTTTTGCAAAGTTTCAATCCTTTACTTTTCAAAAGGACAAACAAAACCCAGAAAAAAAAACTTTCATAACCTAAAAATTCCTTCCCAAAGTTATCAGATAGCAACAAGTCACCTGATTAAATTTCATCTTGAAATTAACGATAAAGCAATCACCGATGCACAGCATTACAGCCGTGCCAATAATGTCTTTGCTGAACGTTCTCGGAAGGAGATATCTCACGTGGCCATGATATATAACAGGAATAGGACCATACCAACTTCGAATTAATAAATCAGAAAGAGAAATCAAAGTTTCATTTTGATATACTCTTGTTTCAAAGGGGTAAAGCCGAGCGTGCCAATCCTTACACCAATATAGTGGAGGCAGATTGCATGGATGGGCAACAATCTCACCATAACTCACTTTACAATTCACTTTTGAAGCACCGGCACACTTCAATGAAAAAAAAGTATTCTTTCATGGATCGAAACAACCAGAAAGTGGTGAGTGGAGGCTCGTGGAAATCACGAATGTATATTTCGAGACGCCAAATCAATCATCTAACATAACCACTTAAACCATCCCTTCCAAACAAATCATCAGATATCAGCCGCTAGTGGGAATATCCTCTATGAGTGAAACTACCATCTGGTAGTGTTATTACCAAATGTACGGATGCGCTCATCTGTGTAAACATGTGGGAAGAGGATTTGTATTCTTCGTATTGTCTAGAGCCACCGCTCGAATTCTCCCACATAGAGAACATCTTCAACTCTCTGGGCAATCGCCTTGGATTTCAGAACGATTCTGTAAAAAACATGCTGGTCCACTTTATGGTGCAACTAGACTCGCGCTCAAGTAGAATGACTCCTGCACAAGCTCTGGTATCCCTCCATAGAGACTACATAGGCGGGGAGCACGCCAACTATCGTAAATGGTATTTTGCAGTTCCGCTGGACCTGGACGACGATCCTACCCTACCCGCCGAGTTCAAGTGGAAAGAGAAGATGAAAAGCTTCTCCCTCGAAAGCCTCACCTCACAAGTAGCGCTTTACCTGTTGATCTGGGGAGAAGCCAATAATGTACGGTTCCTTCCAGAGTGTCTGTGTTTTATATACAAATGCGCATCGGACTACTTGTTCACGCACAAAATGGAGAATCCCCCTCCAGAAAGCTTTCTGGATTCAGTAATAACCCCTCTGTACAACTTCATCCAAAACCAGCAGTACGTTCAAGTTGACGGGAAGCTCGTTAGACTGGAAAAAGACCACTGCGAGATTGTAGGGTACGACGATATGAATCAGCTCTTCTGGTTTCCTGAGGGAATCGAGCGGCTGTACCTGAAAGACGGAACGAAACTGCTGGATCTCCCAAAGCAAGGGTGGTTTCTCAGTTTGAAAGACATGGACTGGGAAAGGGCATTCTACAAGACTTATAAGGAGAAAAGAACCTGGTGGCATTTGGCGACAAATTTCAACAGGATCTGGATCATCCACCTCTCTGTTTTCTGGTTTTACACGAGCTTTAACTCTCCCACTTTGTATACAAAGCATTATGTGCAAGTACTCAACAACCCTCCCTCCTTGCATGCCCGTTTCTCTTCTATGGCACTGGCAGGACTGGTAGCGTGCATTGTGCAGCTTTGTGCGACGCTTGCCGAATGGTCTTTTGTCCCTCGACAATGGCCTGGAGCGCAACATTTGACAAAGAGACTTGTACTGCTGAGTCTTGTCACTCTGCTTAATGCCATCCCTGCCGTGTATGTGTTTGGCTTCATCCCGCTCAACTCGTATTCTGTTTCCGCAAGCGTTGTATCTATCATCCACTTTATAGTGGCCATCTTCACCGTCTTGTTTTTTGTGGTCAAACCGCTTGGATCTCTATGTGGCTCAAAGCCGCGTTCAAAGAGATCGAAGCGACACGTGTCGTCCAAAACCTTTACTGCGTCGTACGCCAAGTTGGGCAGCCGTGGAAGAGTGATTTCCATATCGCTTTGGCTTATAGTTTTCACCGCTAAATTTGCAGAGTCCTACTTTTTCCTCACGCTGTCTCTGCGCGATCCCATCAGGGATCTGTCCATCATGAAGATGACCAGATGTCACGGCGATGCACTTTTCGGGAACTTGTTATGCGTCCACCAGGCCAAAATCACCCTTTTGCTGATGTACTTGACCGATCTAGTACTTTTCTTCCTCGACACATATCTGTGGTATGTTATCATCAACTGCGTGTTCTCCATGGCTCTGTGCTTCAATCTGGGAATCTCCATTCTTACGCCGTGGAGAAACGTATTCACCAGGCTTCCAAAACGCATCCTGTCAAAGATTCTGTCAACGAGCGAGATCCAGGCCAAGTACAAGAGTAAAATCTTGGTCTCGCAGGTGTGGAACGCCATAGTCATTTCCATGTATAGGGACCACATCATTAGCTTAGAGCAGATGTACAGCCTGGTGTACCACTCTGCGGAGGGCGAGCTCAAGCCACCAGCCTTTTTCATCTTTCAGGACGACAACAGCGATTTTTTCGCCTCGTCCAACTCGGAAGCGCAGAGAAGGATCTCCTTCTTCGCACAATCACTCTCCACGCCAATCCCTGCTCCTGTTTCCACTGAGGCGATGCCCGCGTTCACTGTGATGATCCCGCACTATTCGGAAAAGATCATTCTGGGACTGCGCGAGATCATCAAAGAAAGCACCAACTCAAAGATCTCTCTGCTGGAGTATTTGAAGCAGCTGTTTCCCTCCGAGTGGGTTTGCTTTGTCGAGGAAACCAAAGCTATGGCGCAGGACCCATCCAAAACCATTCTGCAGTCCCAGATCGACGACCTGCCGTACAACTGCGTTGGCTTCAAGAGCTCCAGTCCTGAATACCTTCTCAGAACAAGACTGTGGGCTTCTCTTCGCAGTCAGACCCTGTACAGGACTGTTTCTGGGATGATGAACTACCACGTTGCGATAGAGATTTTGCACCGCGCCGAATGCAACGACTTTGAGGTGGCCCACAAAAAGTTCCACTTACTTGTGGCTATGCAGCGGTACCAAACTTTCACCGATTCTGAAAGAGAGGACGTCAGACATTTGGTGAAATCGTTTCCGCAGCTGAAAATCGCCAGTCTAGAAAGACACGATGGGGTTTTCTACTCTGTTTTGTACGACTGTAGCTGTCTGGACGATATGGGGGATCCCATTCCAAAATTCAAAATCAAACTTTCGGGGAACCCCATCTTGGGAGACGGCAAGTCTGATAACCAGAACCACGCTCTGATATTTTACCGCGGCGAGTTCATTCAGGTGATTGATGCAAACCAGGACAACTACCTGGAAGAGTGTTTCAAGATCCGTTCTGTTTTAGCCGAGTTTGAGTACGACTCTCCCTTTGAGGATCCGTACGTGCCAGAGATTGCCTACTCCTACCAGAGCCCCGTAGCCATTGTGCGAGCCCGCGAGTACATCTTCTCTGAAAACTCGGGCGTACTGGGAGACGTTGCCGCTGGGAAGGAGCAGACTTTCGGCACCCTCTTTGCGAGAACTCTGAGTGAGATTGGAGGAAAGCTTCACTACGGCCATCCCGATTTTCTGAACGGGATTTTCATGACAACCCGAGGTGGAATCTCCAAAGCACAAAAGGGACTCCATCTGAACGAGGATATATATGCCGGAATGACCACTCTTATGAGAGGAGGCCGGATCAAGCACTGCGACTACTACCAGTGCGGGAAGGGAAGAGATCTCGGGTTCAGCTCTATTCTGAATTTCACCATAAAAATTGGGGGCGGAATGGGGGAGCAAATGCTATCGCGCGAGTACTACTACTTGGGTACCCAGCTTCCCCTCGACAGATTTCTCTCCTTTTACTATGCGCATCCTGGGTTCCATCTGAACAACCTTTTCATAATGCTTTCGGTGCATCTTTTCATGCTTGTGGCTATAAACCTCGGCTCGCTGACACACGAAACTATCCTATGTGAGTACCACAAGGATGCTCCTATTACGGACCTCCAGAAACCGCTCGGGTGCTACAATTTGAAACCAGTTCTGGACTGGGTTTCGCGTTTCATTCTCTCAGTGTTTATCTGTTTCTTCATCTCGTTCCTGCCGCTCGTGATTCAGGAAGTGAGCGAGCGTGGAATCATCAAAGCGTTTACCAGACTGGGTGCCCACTTTCTCTCGCTTTCGCCCTTTTTCGAAGTGTTTGTTTGTCAGATCTACTCCAACTCCCTCATCAACGACATAGTTTTCGGCGGGGCAAAGTATATCTCGACAGGCCGAGGGTATGCCATCTCTCGAGCTTCTTTTGTGGATCTCTACGCAACTTATGCCCATAGTTCCTTGTACTCTGGCAGTCGGGTTTTCCTGATAATTCTATTTTCCACCGCCTCGATGTGGCAGCCGGCTCTTTTGTGGTTTTGGATTACGCTGGTGTCCATGTGTTTGGCTCCACTGCTCTTCAACCCACACGAGTTTGTGCGGTACGACTTTTTCCTTGATTACCGCAACTTTATTCGGTGGTTGTTCCGGGGGAACTCAAAGCATCACAACAACTGCTGGATCGGGTTCATCAGATCCTCTAGGTCCAGGTTCACGGGTTACAAAAAGGGAAGCGAGGTCCCGCCTGTTTTCTGCCACAGAGCTCCATTTGTAAATACGCTTTTCGCAGAGTTCTTTCTTCCTCTGTGTCAGGCCGCCAGCGCTTTCATAGCGTACACTTTCATCAATGCGCAGAACGGAGTCCAGGAGGTGAATCCCACCAACTCTGTTCTGCGTTTAGGGATTTTGTCATTTGGTCCCATTTTGGTAAATCTCGCCATCTTGCTTGTCCTTTTCCCGCTGAGCTGTCTTTCTCCAATTTTCTCTTTGTGCTGCCAGAGGGTTCCCTCCACTATGGCTGGCATCGCGCACTGTCTGGCAGTATTAAACCATCTAGTTTTCTTCGAGCTCACGTGTGCCCTGGAAGGATGGAGTTTCTCTAGATCGCTTGCTGCTTTTATCTGCTGCATCTCTATTCAGCGCCTCTTTTTCCAGGCTATAAAGATCGGGATGCTTACTCGCGAGATGAGACAGGACTACTCTAACATTGCGTGGTGGTCCGGGAAGTGGATCTCCCGCAGTGTAGGGATCCACTGGTTCACTCAGCCTGTGAGAGAGTTTCTCGTCAAGATTGTAGAGTTGAGCTCGTTTGCGTGCGACTTTTTCCTGGGTCACTGGCTTCTTTTCGCGCTCGCCCCGTTTCTCGTAGTTCCGTACATTGACAGATGGCACTCGTGCATGCTGTTTTGGCTTCGTCCCACTAAAAAGTATACAGGCCGTCTTTACTCCAAAAGAGAGAAGAAACAGAGGAAGGCAAGGGCTTCCCGCTATGCTGTGCTGTACTTTACCCTGATGATTCTGTTCATCGGGATGATGATTGTGCCTTTTGTGCTGGGGCCAATGATTCCAGATCTCGAGAGTATGATCCCGATGGATACGCACGCATTGTTCCAGCCTTCTAAGCAGGAGAATAACGACACGGGCGAAAATGCTCCTTCTACCGTGATCAGGCAGAAGCCAACCTTGGAGGTTTGGTCAACTGTGTATTGAGAGTGTAGTGGATGTAGCTTTTCTAATTATTGTCCTCCTTCTGTCTTTGATCCGAGCAGGTCGCACCTATCTCTGGATTTCCGAAAGAACCAACTGTCGGGCTTTTCCAGGAGCTACACAATCAGTGCACAGTATATATGAAGTATGGGTGACATGGTTTTCAGAAAATAATGCAAAGTTTCGGTACCTAGCGGGCAAAAATACTTTGTTCCTGTAACCACAGTCGGTTCAACTTGTCTGTGGTTGGCATCTGCATACAACTTCTTTGTATTGAGGCTGTATACCTCAAGTATTTCTTAGCCTACTAACCAAAGTCTAAAACGTCCGGAGACCATTCCTGAAGGTTTGATACGTTCTAAAAAGCTGCACCAAGACAATTCACGGTCCTAGACTCTAAAACAATAGTCAAGAACTATCGGTCATGGTTAGTAATAGGCGGAGCTATTCATAGGTCTATGCAGTAGGTCTCCTGATGGTCCCAAAAAGGGCTTCAGGTGATGTGCTCAGATTACACGGTTACCCGGTACATAGTATGGGTACTAGGACACGTGGGTGTCAGTCGAATTATAATTCTTCGAAAGTGCTCTCCTTTTAGTACTGTTTCGCATCTTCACTGAGCAGACAATCTCTTGCTAAACATTTGGTTAAGCTTATTGGCACATCCACACATCATCCACACCCACACACCATCCTCACCACACAAAGATGCTTCACCTCTTGATCCTTTTCATTTTACCCATCGTAGCAGCTGTATTTCCAGCTATAGAAGTAGAGGGGAATAAATTCTTCTACACCAATAACGGTTCACAATTTTATGTAAGAGGAATTGCTTACCAGAAAGACACCTCAGAGGCAGCCGAGTCTGTAGACTTCATTGATCCTTTAGGAGATGCTAAAACTTGTAAAAGAGACATTCCGTATCTGGAGCAGCTACAAACAAATGTAATTCGAGTTTACGCTATTGACGTAGAGCTCAACCACGATGAGTGCATGTCCATGCTTCAGGATGCTGGCATATACGTGATAGCTGATCTATCCTCGCCCAAAGAGTCTATAATCACGGATGACCCCAAGTGGGATGTAGAGCTTCTTGACAGGTACACTCAGGTGATTGACGAAATGCAGAAATATAACAACGTTTTAGGATTCTTTGCAGGGAACGAAGTCATCACAGACTCCACCAATACAGAGGCTGGAACTTTTGTCAAGGCTGCCATTAGAGACACTAAATCTTACATGAAGCAGAAGGGGTATAGAAAAATTCCCATTGGATACTCTGCAAACGACGATGCAGACACAAGATCACTCTCTGCTGAGTTCTTTACTTGCGGAGACGAGGAACAAAGGGCAGATTTCTACGGAATCAACATGTATGAGTGGTGTGGCAAGTCGTCGTTTGTTACTTCTGGATACAAAGAGCGAACTCAGGAATTTCGCAAACTCAACGTTCCGGTGTTTTTCTCAGAATACGGATGCAATACAATCCAGCCCAGAATGTTCACAGACGTGGAGGCGCTTTTTGGTAAAGAAATGACCGATGTTTGGTCTGGAGGAATCGTTTACATGTACTTTGAAGAGGAAAACAATTACGGTCTTGTCACGATAAATGAGGAAAAAGTTTCTACATTGGCAGATTTCAGCTACTACTCCGAGCAAATCAACAAGATTAAGCCTACGATTGCAAGGAAGGAATCTATGACAAAAAAACGGACTCTAGCATGTCCTACAGATGAATCATGGAAAGCTGTTATGGCGCTACCTCCACCGCCTGACAATGCGGTCTGCGAGTGTATGCATGATTCGCTGGAATGTGTGGTCAAAGACTCGGTGGATGAGGAGGATTACGAACAGCTGTTTTCGTATGTTTGCGAGAGAGTCTCGTGTGATGCCATCAATGCCAACACTTCAGACTACGGCGGATACTGTTTCTGCAACCCCCGAGACAAGCTTTCCTTTGTGCTCAACATGTTTTACATGGGCAACAACAAAAAGTCGTCAGCATGCGATTTTTCTGGGTCAGCCACCTTGAAGAAGGCAACTACAAAAGCTCACTGCTCTACGCTGCTTAGAAGTGTGGCTAGACAGAATTTGGAAAAGACAACAAGTTCTAATGTGGCAGGAGGAATGGTGTTCGGAGGAGCAGGACTAATTTCAGCATTTCTATTTACATTCTTGTTTTAAATCGGATCAAAAACGGTTACTTTTCGGGGGAATATGCATGCACCTTACGATAAAAATACATCATGGTGCATAGTTTTTTAACCGTGTTACGTAATTGCTTACTCAGTATGCACGACGCGGTATGAGGTATGGGTCTCGGCCTTTATGCGACATTAAGCTTGGAAAGCTTAAACAGGGGATTGGCAACCCCTTATCACATTTTATTTTGTTGTATTACATTTCAAGTGTGATTGCTGTGTCATGACCCTTTCGGTCTCACTATATAAAGGATATGCATCGCCACGACTAACCCCCCCCTTCACACTCGCCCCCTCCTTACATGAAAAAGCGCGATTTTCATGCATGCGTATAGCCTCTTTGGTATATATACCGCGGCAAAGTACGCAGTGTGAACCAACACATTCGTTGAATTTTCACAACACATTCGCTAACGATGCTTTTCAGCTCAGTTATACCTGCTGTCCTTGGACTTTTAGCCAGCACAGTTAGCGCTGCCGATTTCCCAACTCTGGAAATCGCCGGTAACAAAATTTTCTATTCCAACAATGGATCACAGTTCTACATAAAAGGTGTTGCCTACCAGGCCAACACTGCCAACTCCACCGGCACGTCTTTTGTTGACCCGTTGGCTGATGCTGACACCTGCGACAGAGATATCCCATACTTGGCTGAATTGGGAACCAATGTTATTCGTGTTTACGCCGTGAATGCTTCTTTGGACCACGACCACTGTATGCAAAGTCTTCAAGACCACGGAATCTATGTGATTGCCGATCTCTCACAGCCACAGGAATCTATCATCTCTTCTGACCCATCGTGGGATATCACTCTGCTGAGACGTTATACTGAGGTTGTTGACATGTTTGCCAAGTACGACAATGTTCTGGGTTTCTTTGCCGGAAACGAAGTTGTTACGCGGGCTAACGACACCAACTCTGCTCCGTTCATCAAGGCTGCTATCCGTGACACCAAGGCTTATATCGCCGAAAACCACGATAGAGCTATCCCAGTGGGATACTCTGCCAATGACGACGAAGACACTAGAGTTTTCTCTGCTGACTACTTTGCCTGTGGTGAGGAAGACGAAAGCGCCGACTTTTACGGTATCAACATGTACGAGTGGTGTGGAAGGTCCACTTTCTCCACTTCTGGTTACAGAGACCGTACCCGGGAATTCAGCAACTTGACTATTCCAATCTTCTTTTCCGAGTACGGTTGTAACGCTGTTCAACCAAGACAGTTTAGCGAAGTTCAGGCTCTCTACTCTGACGAGATGACGGATGTGTGGTCTGGTGGTATCGTTTACATGTACTTCCAAGAGGAGAACGACTACGGATTGGTTTCAGTTTCTGGAAGCTCGGTTTCTACCCTAACAGACTTTAACAACCTCAGATCTCAACTAGCTTCAGTTTCTCCAACTTCTGCCACCTACTCTGAAGTCAGTGCTACCGCTACTGCCATGGCTTGCCCTACCGCCAACAGATACTGGAGAGCTGTCACTGACCTGCCCCCTACTCCAGACCAAGGCGCTTGCGACTGTTTGTACGACTCTCTGGAGTGTGTGATCTCTGACGATGTCGACGAAGAGGATTACGGTGATTTGTTTGGTTACGTGTGCGCTGACATGGACTGCTCTGGAATCGACAGAAACGGAACCAGCGGTGACTACGGTGCATTCTCTTTCTGCTCCCCAAGAGAGATGTTGTCCTACGTATTGAACCAATACTACGAGGAGAACGGTTCTAGCAGCTCTGCCTGTGACTTTAGTGGATCTGCTTCTGTGAAATCCAGCTCCGGTGCCAGCTCGTGCAGCTCGGTCTTGGCAGCTGCCTCTACCGCTACAGGTGGGGCTAGTCGCGTGACAAGAATCAGTGGAAGCACTGCTGGATCTGGCTCGGGATCTGGTTCAGGATCTGGTTCTTCAAGCAGGTCCTCTTCCAACAGCGGATCTTCGTCCACTGCCAGCTCTTCGTCCACCTCTGGTGCATCTCCCTCCATGGCTAGACCATTCCTCAACTTGCAAGACTTTGGAATGATTGCCCTTTTCACCACTTTCTTTGTTGGTGGGGTTTCCTATATTTTTGTATAAGTTAATGATTTTTTAAATGTCTGTCTCCTTTTCCGTGTATGAATATTGTCGATGCAAGGTTGACTAATGATCCATGCAGATGAGTAAAGTGGAATAGTAAATTACTAAGCTACTTTTCTGTGGTTGAGAAGGATGAATATTTCAGACACGGTGATGTCCGGACAGACATGGTTCTGCACTCAAAAAATTACTTGCGAGACCATGTAACAGAGACTCTATATAACTTTCGTAAGGTGTAATGCCGCCAACCCAAAGGCGGCATCAGAACGCAGTTTCCAGGGGAAGAGTTTTTTCTTTTCTCCTTCAGTGACTTTGATCATCACATTGGAGGAGTGGTCGAAAACAGTTGTCTTATGTCTTCTCGCTTGTTGGTTTGCGAAAAACCATTGAATACTCGATCTGAACGGGGCAATTGAAAGCTCTTTGGTGAAGGTTAAAGCTTTCGCAAGACGCTGAAATACTTTACTTGAATTAGAGGAGTCAGCAAAGTTGGTGTGACAATACTTATTCTCACCTTTTTCTGAAGTACACCTCCTACCGCGTCCAATCCTTTGACGAAAGAACAACTTGCAGATATCGCAAGGCTGGGATGGCAAAATACACTTCTCGCTTGTGAAGAAATCCTTCAAGGCAGACTTTTGGGAAGAAGTAATTTTGAAAAGAAGTTGAGGAACATTAGGAGGAGAAGGAGGAAGGAGAGGAAGGAGAGCTTTCCAACTAACTCAGGCGTGTTGTCGGTCGTTTCTCGCGTCGTATATCGAGGCCAAGTAAGGCGTCTTGCTCTTCAAAGGTTCTACAAAGGGACCCCACATGTCGCGGCAGTAATTGAATTGGAGCGGACATGTCTCTGACTGCTAACGTAAAGAGTAAGGGTCTTGGACCTTTTAACTGTTCTGTTCTGACCTATAAGAGGCAGGATCAATCGGTCACTTGGTGGCGTACCTCAGGTTGTTGTATTGGACAACCTGACTTCTTTTATAGAGCTGGACGATACTTTGATCTACTCTTTGGCCAGATTCCATCAACAGTCGCAGTTGGACTGATCACTACTTATTCTCAAACGATGCATTGAGCGTTCATCTGCAGCTGCGATTTGAGGATCTTGAAGGAAAGAAGAGGCAGGATTCATCAGAGCAGATGGCAAATGTCTCTTGTCAAGCTGTCTCTTTTCAAGCTATCTCCAAATCCTAATTTTCTTTGAAAGCCCATGTTTTGCAGAAAAAGCAGGGGCGTCAGTGGACGTTGAGAGTGGAGCAGTCAGCTTGTTTCTCTCACGACGCATTCTTGAATCTTCAAGCTTCTGAAGACGTCTATGCTCTATAGCAGAGACAGGAGAAGTAGAATCATATAATTGATGATTAGAACTAGGAGCAGAGAAGAGTTCAGCGTTGGGAGGAATAGGTGCGACCAAGTGTCCGATAACAACAAAAAAAAGAGACCCAGTCTGGAATAACAAGATGAAGTAAACATTGATGGAATTTTCTGATTACATATCGATGAATGTGAATTTTGGAAAAAAACAAGGGATCGAAGCTGTAGGGTTTAGACGTGTCAGGGAGATCAAATTACATCCAGAATAGAAAAAGGAGAAAAATGTATTTCGGAGTGAAAATTAAAGGAGTTTGTATATGGTGTAAGGTTCCACGCGAAAGTGTCTACGGAATTTGTCCTCAAGGACATCCTTACATCCGTTTTGAGCTTGCCTATCTTTTAGAAGTATAGCTCTTCAGCTTACGTTTCTTCGCAAACACTACAAAATGGCTTTTGTCGCCTTGAGAATTGAGTTTGTAATATTCTCCTGATTAATAATGGTCCATCCTGTTGCAAATCCTAATGAGCCTCCGCTAGATTTATCCAATGGGAAATAATCATTTTGGAAAAAGTGGGAAGAGACAATTATGGGGAAGGGCATGATTTTGGTAAGAAACAGTCGCAGAGATATAACCACATCTCTATTTCCACAACGACCAAGGTCTCGCGGCCTCGTCTTTTCAGCTTGCACTACTGATCTTGTGATTTAAAACTACAGTCGATTTCTTAACGGACAACCTTTCGGTGAATCCAAAAAAAATGCTAATCTATTCAGTTTGTAATCATGAAAATCTCGTTCAATGCCTTTGAGTCAGCCACAGCTGCTCTTTTCTGTGCGATCCACCTCGATCTGATAGAATTTCTGGATGCAACGGGAGTTGGAGTGGATGAGTCTCTGTCAATTTCCATCGCACTGTCTTTGTCCTTCTTTTCCTTCTTTTCCTTCCTTTCCTTCTTTTCCTTCCTTTCCTTCTTTTCCTTCCTTTCCTTCCTTGCCTTCCTTGCCTTCTTCTCCTTTTTCTCCTTTTTCTCCTTTTTCTCCTTCTTTTCCTTTTTCTCATTCTTCTCCTTCTTCTCCTTCTTTTCCTTTTTCTCATTCTTCCCCTTCTTTTCTGTCTTTTTCTTCTTCTCTTTTTCCAGCTTCTTCTCCTTCCTCTCCTTCTTCTGCTTCTTCTCCTTCATACCCTCCTCCTTTTTCACCCTCTTTCCACTAGGCTCATCAGTAGACTCACCCTTTTCCGAATCCCACGTGCTCCCCAAAACAGGACCCTTTACAAACGAAATCCCCCATTTACCCTCGAATATTCTCTCCTTCCGCTGCCTCTCCAAAACATCGCTAATAGCATCTTCTCTACCATTCAACCTTCCAAGAAGCCGCTGGAAAACATCTAGACCTGTGGAATCGCCATTGTCAAGCTCATCCTTACCTCGCTTTCTGCCAAGCTTTGCTCCCAGTCCCACATTATCTTCTTTAAGGTTGATCTTAATGTGAGTGGTATTGGAGGTATTTGTTACTCCAAGCCCTTTACCCGGTTTCCACCCCAGTTTTTCCAAATGCTGGTGCCCAAAACGAGAAGTGTCATTTGCCCAGTTTGTATTTCTCGGATCAAGCCCAAACCTCTGCTTGACTTTTGGAGCTCCAAGTCCCATTGATAAATATTATGATAGAGAAAAAAAAAAAAAAAAAAGAAAA